>JAJLXE010000014.1:0-15577 GCA_030571095.1 Hansenula sp. yHMH451 | reverse complement strand
TTTTTGTTGCAAAAGTCAAAAACTAACAACTTGCATGAATCAGTTAGGCCCTTTAGAAGAGAGCAAGACAATAAATCAGGTACTCACGTCTTCATGAGAGTGGCTAGTGAGTAAGGATCTTTAATTTATAGTGCACAACAACAAGTCGTGGACCCGGTTGTGGTCCTTCAAATCGATTAGATGATGCTGCTTTTTTTTTTTTATTTGTGATATTGATGGACTTGCTGTACCCTGCATACGAAATGAAAAAAAAAAGCGGAATGAACGACAGTTGAGGTTCCATATAATGGAAATCAAGCATTCAAGATTTGGCCCTGCACCAAATAGTAAATCTACACAATGAACTCCACCGTTCCCTTGGAAGGCAATGTTGCATTCTTTTTGGCGTAATATCCACAATTGCCTCAGAGTAATATAAGGTGCTTGTATAATTATGTGAAACAAATGATAATTACATTGTTTGATAGTTGAAAACGCGAGAATGTGGAGACAAAACTTTCCAGTATCTATTAATTTGAGATTCTTTATTAACTTGATCTCAGATCTACAATCTCAAGTAGTCGTATTCACTCATATTCAATTAATGCACGATCAGAATATATTATCAACGTCAAATGCACATCTTAAAACAAATTTGATAAAACAAATAAGCCCAAGACAACTAAGGCAGCAATAAACAATAAGATTGGCAATAGACCAAATTTATAGATGTAAAGTTCTTTTAATTGTTCCAAATATTGGATCATAACTTTGCTTGAAAGTTTAGATTCACCTTCGGTTCTAACACCAAATGAGTATGGTACTTCACCAATTGGTTCATTTGGCAATGGCAATTTAGCTAATAACTCTAGGGCAATCTTGAAACCCTGGGTATTAACATTTTTAGCATCAACTAAATATTTCTTTTGGACACCAAAAAATCCACTCATTGGATCAGAGGCAGTAGTCAAAGGTCTGGCAAGGATTCTAGCACCTGAACTAATAACACGACGATATAATGGCCAGTCCTTATCAATACCAACACCATCTGCATATCTGGTACCAATTGAGAAAGGGTGTTTTCTCAAATTGTCCAAAAATTGAGGAACAGTTTCTGGAGGATGTTGTAAATCAGCATCCATACATAGCAAATATTCACCTTTACCTTCAGAGAACCCTCTCAAGACAGCGGAACTCAACCCACGCTCGGTGGTTCTGACAATGATTCTGACGTTGTAGCCTTTAGCTTGCAAAGCTTCAACTTCTTCAACGGAACCATCATTAGAGTTATCATCAACAAAGATCAATTCTGTCTTTTTGGATTCAGCTGGACCCAAGGCAGCAAACAATCTGGTGGTCAAAGGCTTAATGTTTAGCTTTTCATGGTATGCTGGGACAACAACGGTGCTTTCGATAGCCATCTTGGAATTGGATACAGAGCTAGGTTCAACCTGATGCTGTGGTACGTTATGTCCATGTTTACGTGTCAAATGATCTGTTAAGTTGGCAAGAAAAAAAAGGTGTCGCGAAAGCTGCGTGCGATAACCAAAATCTTTTGTTAACTATGGAGCATGGTAATAGACGTGTATGCTTGTGCAACGAGATAAAGAAGGTGGAATTCTGAGTAAGATGGAATATTTAGACGTATCTGCTTTATAAGGCTGTTTTTTCGTTTCAATAATCTACTGGTTCTTTTTTGCAGTTAATTACGACTTACGATAAAGAACCACCCCAAAAAAGGTAATTGATGTCCCTTTGAAAAGATCTGAATGAATATATGTACTAAACTTAATCCAAAAATTTCAAATAAACTACTCTTGAGCAATGTATTGTACTAATAGTTATACTTACAAGCACTCAAATATCGTACACTACCCCGGAACTTGACCAGATCCGACTCCGCCCAATCACGAACCTTCAATTTTCAATCTTCAAGAAAAAAAAAGTACCAACCAAAACGAAAAAACAGAATAAAGAAAAACTGCTACAATAAGAACTAGTTCGACCAGTTTAGTTCCATTCCAAAACCACATATCTCATTTTCAAGATGCTTTCAAGAAGATTGGCAAGATCAATTCCATCCATTAGAGGCTACGCTACCAAAGTACAAGCCACTGATTTCGAAACCGGTAAAATCTCTTCATTAACTGTTAAAGTTAATGGTGGTTCTCGTTATGCTGAAAAAGATGGTTTAGCTCATTTATTATCAAGATTCAACTTCCAAAACACTAAAAGTAGATCATCTTTGAGATTAACCAGAGAATCTGAATTGTTAGGTGGTGAATTTTCATCAAAAGTTGACAGAGATGCCATCTATTTAAATGCCAACTTTTTAAAAGAATCATTACCATATTTCGTTAACGCTATTGGCGATGTCTTATACAAGACCTCTTTCAAACCATATGAATTGAATGAATTGGTTATTCCAGCTGCTAAATACGATTTAGAAACCGCCTTGGCCAACCCAAGTTACAAAGCTAACGAATTATTACACTCTATCACTTACAGAGGTGACTTGGGTAAACCATTACATTATGATGGTGTTCAAAAAATCACTTTAGATGATATTAAAGCTTACTCTGATAAAGTCTATACCAAAAGCAACATTGAAATATATGGTAAAGGTGTCAACCAAAAGGATTTAGATAACTTTTTCAAAGAATCATCATTATTCAGTTTACCAGAAGGTCAATCATTAGTTGCTTCTGCTGCCCCAAAGACTTTTGAAGGTGTTGAAACAAGATCAAGAGCTCCAGGTACTTCCACTGCTGCTATTGCTGTCCCAGTTAAAACTGCTGATTTCGCTACTTATGAAGTTTTATCAAACTTTTTAACCTCTCCATTATCTGAATTATCTCCATTGATCTCAGATGTTAAATTCAACAAATACAACCAATCTGGGTTATTCACTTTATTCTTTAACGGTAACGCTGCTACCGTTTCTGAAAACATCAAGAAAGTTGTTTCAGCTTTGAAAAAATCTCAAAACATTTCATCTGCAAACAAATTGACTGCTGCTCAATTAGCTTTAGCCAATGATTCTGCCTTATCTCCATTAACTTTCGATGTCTCAAAAGTCAAAGACTTCAAGTTAGGCAAATTCAACTATGTTGCTGTTGGTGATGTTAACAACTTGCCATATGCTGATCAATTATAAATTATTTGATATGAATTGAAATTCTGAATCTGAACATAGAAATTTGAAGACATCATACCATTCCAATTAGTAACTTTATAATAACATTAACGACATCAACATACGCAAACTCCAAAGATAAAAAAAACACAACAAGAGAAAGAGGAATGAATTGCTTCCCTTTCAAAATCATTCAGCATTTTTAAATATAAAAAGCACGACCAAAAAAAAAAAAAAAATCAAACATAAATAACGGGTGAGAATTTATTGAAGAATTATCAATAAAGAGAGAAGTGACGAAGATTTATATTGAATTGATATATATTTTTTATTTAGGGGATCTGAAAAACCTTAGAACATATTTATAGTCCCATGAATATTCTGTAATTGTTTATTTTATTTTATACATACAATTTATAAGTAATTTGTGACGTTACTTTGACATGTAGAAGATACAGGCTTCGTTGATTCATTAAAATGTTTGACGTTTATTATTCCTATAGTACAATCATTATAAACTGGGATTTATACTTAATTTTGTAAATTTCTATAAAAAGACAGTTTATAACTCATTCATTTTTTCTACTCCTTCAACTGCTGTATATACAACACATTGTTACATCTGATGAATAGATCATTGCCTAGCGATGTAGATGCTCCATCCACAATTTCTTCTGGATCTGACAGACTTAGGTTGAAATAGTTATCACTAGCATTTAACGTTCCTTTATAACTTGTGTTATTAAATTTTAGCTTTACTAGGACTTTGGTTCCTACTAGTTCTTTGATAAAAGGTTTTGGATTTATAACGTTGAGCTGGTACTGTTAGTATCTAATGTACTGCTTATATCAATAAAACAATGAACATACAGACATGACCTGGGTCAGTGAAAGATATTTTCTGGCTTGATAATACTGAATTTCTCTTCATTAATAGTACAAATTTAATAAAACTGATGAATTTTGTTCGGATTCGCGAGCAGAAAGTAGTTTGTGGTGTCCGGGTGTGTTAGAACATCTACTTCGAACGTATTTAAAATTAAAAGGATTCGTCTATTTAAATCTATTCAGCCAGTTTGTTTATGCTGGTTGAGGATGCTATAGGTGTCACAAAAGCACTGGTATCAGGTGATGTTGTACCTCTTTTAAAAATTATGTATGACAAAGGGATTGGCTTGAAACCATCACTAGAAACAGTCAATTTGTTATAAATTCTTGTCCAATATATTTGAGTTAAAATCCAAGGCTCATTGATTGTTTCAGGGACAGGGTCTGTTACTTGTGATATAAAGTAGGAAATACTTAGCTGCTCCAATATCAAAACCAATAATGCGATGTAGTTAAATTTCCAAGCCATAATATGGAAAATCAAACCAAATCCAAATGAGAGTCCAGCTCTTGAATCTAGCCAATCTTCTGCTTGTTGATCTGTGAAATGTAATTTTTGGAAATATGGTATATTTAAAATGTGTGTCACTGTGAACTGTGAAGTGTGATAAAATGAATAGAATTGCCAACAGACATCTGTTGGTAGAATCAAACCAATGATGAACAGTAAGAACGTTAAACTTGTACCTAGCTTGGAATTGAATGATCTCGAGACAATAAATGCGACAGCTGGTGACCCAATATATGGAAGATGAGAACATGCGAAGAGAAATAAATTGACACTGACAAGTTGGAAATATGTTGTAAATAAATAAGATGAATGGTTAATTTGAGAAGTTGTTAACCAATTTAGTCTGGATAATAAAGTTGCGAAAAATCCTCTCTTCCGTAAGTCGACTCTCTTCAATTTTAATAGTCCAGTAGAATATATGAGCTTTGGTGTCTTTTTGCTAGCAATGGTGACCTGGTCGATATACTGCAACCCGCTATTAAATATGTCTTCGAAAACGTCACAGTAAAATGTATAAATGATCAATAATATGAATGGTTGTAGTTGAAATAAATCAGAGATTATTACTGAAGTTAACTCATTGAAATATTCTAAGTCAATTTTTTTGTGAAACGTGAACTTTAGAATCCAATAGATTATTTTAATCAAACCTGTTGGTAGCGATAGAAATAACTGAACTAATATTGATAGTTGTAAAGCAACAAACGTGAACTTGAAGTACTTGGACGTTTCAAAGAACAGTTGGTTTTGCAATAATCTATACCCACCCAACAGAGCAAACTGGCTTCCTTTGAATATAGCAGTTAGGGAGAAAGTAGGACTCGGATTTGAAACAAATATTGGAGAAGCCATGATGGGGTCTCAGAGAATTGTCTTCGAATTTAGATTAATCGTTTCTATAGATCGAAAGCAGTTCACAGTTCAGAGCTGATGAAGAAGGAAGGAGGTAAACCCGTCAGTTGCAATCTTTGATTTCACCTTTGCTAAATTCAGGAAACACACTAGATTTATCAAATCATTTGAATCAGCTTAGAATTTTCCAGAGATCTTATAAAATATCAGTTGCGTTGGTTTAAAGCCGATCATTTGGCAATCGTCACCAGTGTCCATAACCATCTGATCAATAATTCCCGGGGAATTATTGCAAAGCTTTTTAGTGCTCATAGATTATTATTAGGCTACAAAGAACAAATTACTTTTGATTCAGTATCAGAAGCCCAATAACCCTTCATTAGCTGTTAATAAAACCTATTTTCTAACTTTCAAGTATCTCCAAGATGCCTTATCACAGAGTATTTAAAGATCAAAATTCCAGACCATAAGTCTCAGTCAACTCTTGGTTTCCAACATTAGGAACTCTTCTATCTGTAAAATTATTAAATCTTTTACGTGTAAACATGACCTTACCAGCATTCTCTTCCCCAAACTTCTTGACAAGCTTGGTGAAAAATAATCCACAAGCATTACAAAGAGATCTCGGTCCATACGGTCCTCTTCTCCACTCTGGTGTTTCGTCAGATCCACAATGTTTACATATCTGTTGTGAATTGAAATCATCACCCCTAATTGTGATTTCATTCTGGCAGGCTTTAGGTGGCGATCTTCTTTTAAATTTCGGTGAGATATGCTTCTTTGCACTTTTTGAAGTATTGTTACTTCTTGGACTCAGAGGACTTGCAGATGAGCTTACTGTAAGATTCCCGGTCGTTGAAGAAACGTTGGTTCGAACTGAAGATCTTCTTAAAGACGGAGAGGCGATAGATATTGGACTGGCACTTTTTGGTTTTGTGAGACTATAGTCACTTATTGACTTTGATCTCTTGAAGCTATTTTGACTATTCAATACTGTTAAAGGTGGTGGCAACCTTATTGGGCTTGTTACTTGGGGACCTTTTGGGGATGCTGCAAAAAACTTGTTTAATTTCTCCTTCAGAGCTTCTAGGCTATAAACCAGTTTTTTCAAATCTGATACAGAACGCTCTTTGAGCAACCAGCGGGCCTCATCAGGAGCTATAGCTACCAGGTACTCGTTATTATTTTGAGAAGATTCATAGCGGAATCGAAGGTTGATTTGATCGGATATTTGTGACTCGGTGTTTTCTCCTGCTAAATTCTTTTGTTCCAATGAGTTCAAGATATTCTGCCTAATCTTATCCATAATTGGGCTGATGGATTTAATAAAGTTCAATCCATTTTCTAAGGTTTCCAACGATTTCTTAGCAAATTCGGCTGTCTCAAAATCATTTAGCAATTCGGGAGACGCTTCATCTGTAGTAAACCCAGTGGACTCTGTAGGTGAGGTTCTTGAGCCATGAACGTAATTCCTCTCACTTTGTACAGCCTGATGACTGAAGTGGTGTGGATTTCTTTGAAATGGTGGTGGACACGAGCTCAGACGAAATGGAAATATTGTTCTTTGCACGGAATTTGGTGTTAACCTTGTTTGAGGCACTGGACGTTGGAAAGGTTCAAACTCTTGATGCTCTGTAACACTGCATGCAACGTGAACCAACTCATCAAATGAAGGCAGTCTGTGAAGGACGATAAAGTTAATGAGATATTTCTTCAAAGAATCGAAACAAAAAGAGCAAGTAAAAGAATATTGAACATACCTAGTATTTGTTTGTCGTTCAGCCTGTTGTGTCATAGTATAGTGTTGTTCAAGCAGTATATTGCAATGTGTAAGCTAATTGTTGCCGTTGCGGATCAATTTTGGACTAGCAAATCGGAGACTCGATAATGACAGTGAAAAACTGAGATAAAAAGATCCAAGAGAAAACAAATTCAATAATACTTATTCATTTTGTACCATTTTGATTTGTGTAATAAACTCTCACCTCAACTGAGAATAAAAAAGCCAACAAAATGGTGAACTTCAGCTCCAACATTCTTGCAAGCTGTAATCATATAATCCCAACAGCCAGCTTTAGTATCAGCATGACCACATAATAAGCTATCAAAGTCTTTGGGCGTACGTCCACTTAGTATCGGCCTGTTTAATGTTGAGATTCACTTCTTATGCGAGTATTTTTCACTCTTTGTGTCACTTTTTGTATAAACTTTTTTCGCGTCTTGAGGCTTCTCGCGCGATACCGGAATCAGTAATCGGTTAAAAGTCCACTTTGGGAAGTGAAAAATTCCTAATTTTCCTATGTGACATATATAATCGACAGATCTTGTTGATAAACATTTCCAATATGATTGTGCTCTGAGTCTATCCGGTAGTATGATCTGAAAGACATGTCGGAAAAAGAGTTAACTTCCAAGTTACCTGATGTCGTGAAGGGAGATGAGATTAATGAAAACACTTTACAGCTTCACATCTCACAAATCTTAGCTGATTCCCACGATAACATCTTACCTTTTAAAAAATTGATTGTCGTTTTCTTAGCATTGGCATCCTCATTATTCCTATCGTTTGTTGATCAAAATGGTATTACAGTTGCCTTACCTTCAATCGCAAGTGCTCTTAATGCACAAGAATCCATATCATGGGCTGGTACCTCTTCATTAATTGGTCAAACAACATTTATGGTATTATTTGGTAGATTCAGTGATATATTCTCAAGAAAATATGTCATCATTGCATCTTTGTTAACTTTAGCTCTGGCAGACTTGGCTTGTGGGTTGGCTCAAACCCCATATCAATTTTATATTTTTCGTGGGTTTGCGGGTATATCTAATGGTGGTGTCATGTCTTTGAGTATGGTGATTACATCCGATATCATTACATTACAACAAAGAGGAACCTATCAGGGGTTGATGGGTGCTTTTGTTGGTGTGGGAAATGCATGTGGACCATTTTTGGCTTCTGCTTTCATTACAAAGACTGGATCTTGGAGGAAATTTTACTACATGTTATTCCCCTTATTGATCTTGGATGCTATCATCTTGGCTTGGTTGGTCCCATATACACATCATAAACAAAACTTGGGAAAGCAACTACAACAGATTGATTCTTTGGGGTTTCTGTTCAGTTCAATCTCCATTATATTTTTTTTGATCCCATTAAGTGGTGGTGGATCTGCATATAGTTGGGATAGTGCAATTGTTATCTCATTTTTCGTTATAAGTGCAATTTCATTAGTGATTTTCCTTTTAATTGAACAAAAGTATGCTGAGTTACCGATGGTTCCATTACGATTATTTGTTACTAAACTTTCATCAACTTTCCTTTTCTCACATAATTTCTTCTTTGGGATTTGTTATTTTGGTATGCTATATTACATTCCGTATTATTTACAACTAGTTAGAGGATTAAGTACGATCGATTCATCAAAATATCTACTTTGTTTGATTGTCCCGCAAATAATAAGTTCATATGTTGGAGGACAAGAAGTTTCAAGATCCAAACGTTATTGGCATGTTATTTGGTTTGGATATATATTTTGGACCATTGGAATGGGACTTTTGGTATTATGGGGCGCTAGATCAAGTATTGCACCAGTTATTGCAACTCTGGTTATCAGTGGTTTTGGGATTGGTTGCATTTTCCAGCCAACCTTGATCGCATTACAAGCGCATTCCTATAGGAAAGACAGAGCTGTAGTGATAACAGTAAGGAATTTGTTACGTGGGTTAGGAGGTGCTGTTGGATTGGCAATGGCTTCTACTATTTTATCGAATTCATATATAGGGAAGCTGGTTGAATATGGCTCAATATATTTTACAGATGAGCAAATCACTACATTGAAAAGACAAATTTATACCAAATTTTCCATCGATTCATACACGTTGGACCAAGTCGTGTTTTTGAGAAAGATCTATATGGAGTCATTAAAGAATGTCTTCTACCTTTGGATTGGATGTATAGCATTCTGTTTAATTAGTAATGCAACCGTTAAGGACAATGGTCTTGAATCTATTGATGGAGAAAAGAAAAGCTCGACACAAGAAGGAGAGGAAGAAAGGGAAAATTAAGTTGATTTTAATACGAATTCGTCAAGAAACCATTTATGGAACCTGTAGTCATCGCTAAGTTCAGGATGGAACGAAGTGCCCAATATTTTGCCCTGTTTAACTGCAACTATTAAACCCGAATCTAATTTGTGTAGGATTTCCACTGGTGCTTTATTGATTGATTTATTTGAAGATTGGATGATACCTGAATGATCCACATCTTTCAACAGATCTTCGATAGGGACGTATTCCTCGTTATGACTTGTCTGTAAAACTTTGGAAATAACTGGAGCTCTGATAAAGATAGTTGGGAAATCTTTCACATGTGGTATAAACCCGCTAAAATCTAAATCTGCCTCGAATGAATCCAATTGTCTTCCAAAGGCGTTTCTCTTAACTTGTATATCCAACCCACCAAGTATTTTCTGTTCAGGCTTTCCATTGATGATCTGTTTAGCTAGAAATATGAGTCCAGCGCAAGTACCCCAAACCGGCTTATCCAAAGTTAGAAAATGCGCTAAAGGTTCCAACATTTGAGTACGTTCAGCAATTAGTGACATGGATGTGCTTTCACCTCCAGGAACAACCAAAGCGTCACATTGTTCCAGTTGGTCCTTGGTCCTCACCTCGATGAACTGAAATTGGTACTGATCATTGTATCCCTGCGTAGTGGCTTTCTTGAACAGCTCTAAGTGCTCTCTAAAGGCTCCTTGAAGTGCCAGCACACCGACAACAATATTCTTTTCCCCTGGTGGAACTGTCATTTCAAGCCCGATCCTCTCGCAAAAACCTGTCAAATGCTAACACGACAGGAAGAGCCAAAACGAATGAGTCCAAAGAGCAAGGGCCAAAACAACTTGTTAAATACTTTGTCCAATGAGTCACAAGCCGACAATTGGCGAGCTTTCTAATCATCTCGCTCGCACTCACTTTCAGCATCCAAAATGAAAGTTCCAACAGCCACCCGAGTCAGCCAAGAGCATAAACGGCTACCGTTGACCGTCGAGGCTTGAAAAGGGAAGCTTATGTCCTTATGTCCTTAGCTATCCTTTCCACCAACGAAACAACAGAGTCACCACGAGTCAACAACTAATAAACTACAGGGAAAGCAGGCTAAAAATTCCAAATACGAAACACGATCCCTCCCATTTGACAGCTGGCTACGTTATGGATATACGCTCAAATGCTGATTTCCAAGAGTCATAAGATGTATGCGTGGAATTATATTTCCGCCCAGTCTTTGGACCAAGGTATAAATACGATTAATTATCATCAATTCATCTGATACTTAGCCGTAATACTTTGAAGAATTATTCCCACTACACACATAATATCCAAAAAATGTCAGATCAAAGATTAAACAAAGGTCTAGCTCAAATGCTAAAAGGTGGTGTCATCATGGATGTCGTCAACGCTGAACAAGCCAAAATAGCTGAAAAAGCTGGTGCTTGTGCTGTCATGGCATTGGAACGTATTCCTGCTGATATGAGAGCTTCTGGTCAAGTTTGCAGAATGTCTGATCCTAAAATGATTAAAGAAATCATGGATACAGTTTCTATCCCAGTTATGGCAAAGTGTAGAATCGGACACTTTGTTGAAGCTCAAGTGTTGGAAGCTATTGGAGTTGATTATATCGATGAATCAGAAGTATTGACACCAGCTGATAAAAAGTACCATATTAAGAAGGAAGGTTTCAAAGTCCCATTTGTTTGTGGTGCAAAGAATTTAGGTGAAGCATTGAGAAGAATTGAGGAGGGTGCTTCAATGATTAGATCCAAAGGGGAAGCAGGAACAGGTGATATTTCATCGGCTGTGGGGCATGTTACCTTAATTAAGGAACAGATCGAGTTAGTATTGGGTTTCCAAACTGAAAAGGAACTAGAAGATTTTGCAAAAGAGGAGAGAATCCCAGTTCAAAGATTAAAAGAATTAAGGGCAAACAATGGTAAATTACCTGTTGTTAATTTTGCTGCCGGAGGTGTTGCAACTCCAGCTGATGCTGCCTTATGTATGCAATTAGGGTGTGATGGTGTTTTTGTTGGATCTGGTATCTTTAAATCTAAAAACCCTGAAAAATTGGCAAATGCTATTGTTAATGCTGTTACGAATTATCAAGATCCTAAGAAATTATTGGAATATTCGACTGATTTAGGTGAATTGATGTTTGGCGTTGCAATTGATCAATTGAAAGATAATGAAAAATTGTCTCAAAGAGGATGGTAATTCTACAAGTATAATTGATGTAATTATTCAACTAAGGAAATGCAAATACGTGTGTTTAACTTTATGGTAATATGTAGTCCTAGTTTATTAAAATTGTGGAAAAGACATCATGAGTTGTTGACTCTTGTACGCGTGTTGAAAAAGTTTGTGAATAATTTGGAGCAGATGTAGCAGATGGGATTGAGCTTATGATTGGTTCCAAATCTTGTTCATCAATTGAAGATTCATGATTAACCTGTGCCAAGGCAACTTCTTTATCCTCTAGATCATAAACAACATACATTGAAGATAAGAAAATATCACCCAAGATTATAATATCATCTGTTAATGAAACAATTTTCAAAAGGCAAATATCATCTTTCTTTGTGATAGTATTTGCCAATGGAACGCTGATCACCTTCCCAGAAAAATCCAATTCAAAAGTTGCATCCTCATCTGATAAATAATCACAGGAAACATCAAAATATTCATAACTATCACGATTATGTTTCGTTAAAGTAGAACCTAGTTCAGAAGCAACTGATTTTAATAAAAGTTCTGGGAAATTTGCAGTGGTGGTACCAGAATCTAATAATGTTTCATAAAAAGTTGAAGAAATAGTTTCAATATCTGAATTATTTGTTTGTAACCCTAATGCTGATAATGTGACAGAGATTCTTGAATCTGATAACATTGGAACAACGGTTAAATCGCCTGTATATCTTGAGTGATCAACACCTCCAACAAGTAAAACACCATCATAATCATCATCCGATTGATTCCCCGAACTTAACGAGTAAGTAACTTTGTCAATGTAACCATCATTTTTCAATCTTTGAGGGAAATTAGCGTACGTGTATGGTTTAGATTTAGCAAAAGTTGTCTCACTTTTCTCGACGCCAATCCCCAAGATAGCTGAAGCATTACTGTTATTTGTCACTGCAAATGAAAAATTATCCAATTGTAACCCACCAACATCTATAGTATCTGTTCCCCAAATACCAGTGGAAATGGAACCGTCCAAGTAACTTATAGTGAAATCAGTATCATTTGAATGCCATGTATCAGATTCATGATAATTAAAAGCACTTGTTGAAGAACAATAATTTTGAATTTCTTTAGCTAAATCTTTCAATTTGGCTTGGGTTGAAGATGAAATATTTTGAGGAAAATCCGGGCTATCTTCAAATCTTTCACTATTTGGTTTGCCATTAGTACATTTTTCATTTTCTGGGCCTGGGAACCAAAGATCTGAAGACCCTGTATCCAGCAGGGCAATGATATGTTGGTTTTGAGAACCAACACTTATGTTGACATAATAAGCTATTGTGTCATCTATGAATCCTATGTTGTATGATGAAGAGTTTGAAATATCTCTTTTATGTATATTTGGTGTATTTTGAGGGTTGGTATCAGTATTGTATCTTTTCGTTAGACCAAATTGAAGTTGGCATGACACGGTAAGGATGTGAAGGGCAAGAGAAATGAAAAAGAATGGTATTATCATTGCAATGGATATTGTGTAGTGAATGTGTGTGATGAGAGAATGCTTTAGTAGAATGAATGACTTTATAATCTCTATAAAGACTTCAATAGTTTTATAATATATCTTTTGAATCTTGAAGGATCTTATGTTTTGATATAAGAATCTTCGAGGAATTCAATGCAGATCGTGTGTGTATCTATTCTTTGGGGCTTTGAGGCAGCTTAATGAGATGCATTAAGCTTTGTACTTTATTCTTTGGCGTCGTGCATAATTTCATCTATTTAGCTATTTCAGTTTACTGGGAAAGTGAAGATCAATTGTACCTTTACTACAAAAATTGAACCTTTTTAAAGCGTTTCCTTAATACTTCCCAGCGTTTTTAGGCATTTTTCAGTTCCAGAATCGGTTACGTTGCTTTTGGTTCCTGTTTCTGGTGCGGGCACTCGCACCCTCTTGTCGCGCGCGCGCGATGAGACGTGATTACCTGGGGACTGATATAGTTCTTTGTAGAAGAGCTGAAAAGCCATAGAGCTCTAAATGAAGGGAGTTTCCAGTGTTGAGAATAGAGGGAAGGGGTTGTCTTCGAGATCTAGAGTATGTAAGAGACAGATATATACATCTCTGCGATAGAATCCTGTACTTCCTACTAATTGCCCCTTCGCTGAAAACTTTTCATGCATCGAAAGAGCCAACATGATCCAGATCAAGTAAGCTCTTATATAACATCCTCAGCCTTTAAATATAGTTTTTTTCAATTAAAATACCCAATAAAGTAACCATGAGTTTAATGATCTACATATTAATTAAAACTTTAAAAGAACAATATCACTATGGCCCATGTGCATACACGACTGAATCCCACTCAAACGTCAATACCTTTTGATTTTAACAAATCTTTTGCGGTTTGAAGAAATTTTTCAGCATATTCAACGGTAAACCCTTTAGAGGCTGGGATTTGTTTCCCCTTCTTATCAAAAATAGCGCCATCAAGCTTAGAAATCTCTGGTGCAACAAGTAACGGTGCTAACCCTTCAGCATATTGTTCAGGAGTTGGAGTGAACCACCCTAAAAAAGTTTCAAACCCACTAGCAAGATATCCGTCACCAAATAAATTATCACGGATATTTGTCTTGACTAGACCTGGATTCAGGCCAAAAATATTAACACCATTCACTTTACCTTTCAAGCCATGAACTAGAGCTTCATTCCCAGCAACTGTATTCATATGAGCCCCGTAAATACTATATGATTTCTCCTGATTGAAATCTTCCAATTTCCCTAATTGATTACTACCAGGATATCCCATTACGAAAATTCTTGAACTAAAACCTAAAGAATTAACATTGCTTGATAATTTTGGCGTGATGATATTCAAAATTGCTAAACGATTCAAAAAACTAACAGCTAAATCTTTTTCGAGTCCCTCACTCGTTTCCTGACGCTTTGAAGCTGCGAAAATACCAGTAGTGAAGAGAACAACATCTGTCTTGGAAACATCAATTGATTCGGCAATGTTCTTAGAAGTTTCAATTGAACTCAAATCCGCTTTTACAAACTTTATATTTTCAGCTCCTTCGTCTCTAAATGTTTGTCCAACAACAGTCACTTTTGCCCCAGCTTTGGCCAATGACTGACCAATTGCACGACCCAGTCCTCCAGTACCACCAAAGATTAAGACATCAATTGGTTCTAACTTTAAATCCAAAGGTGTTCTTTGTAACCATTCACTCATATTATTTGATCTTGTGGTAATTAAATTAATTTGTTTATTTTATTTGATGTTTATATCAAAGAAAGTCTAGTTGTTTAGTTATTGATTGCTGGATTCTTTTGTACTTTATATATAAACTTTTCAAAAATTAAATTGATGGCAACAACAATCAATGATCTCGAATTAATAATTAAATGGTCAACATGACAGGAAAATTTTTAATTTGCTACAGGAAACAAAAAGTTCACAAATTTCTTGGAATAAACAACAATCATATAATCATAACCAATTTGATAAGTAATAATTCTCAACTCTTCTGGTGTATTTGTCATTGAAGCTTGGGCAGTTCGGCCGATATGCCTTGATATAGTAATGTGTTCCAGTGCCAATAAACAATAGAGATTATTAGAATATATTCTTAGAATACCTTCCATGCACGAGAAATTACGTTCAGAATCTTGCTAGTATCGCAGCTAAAAGTGTTTTATGGCCAGTCTTTCAGGTTCCAGCGACCTCACAGATATATCCTTAATTTTGTAATATTTCCACTGTACACATTATATTGCCTGTATCCATCATTGGGATTGGACAGGATATATACGTATGGGCATCTTGTAGGAATATAACTCTTACCCTTTCAATACCTTAGCTAAATTATAGCATTATGGTGTCTTGATGGATATTATTTTTATTTTTTTTATTTTGGTGTCTTGATGGTGTCTTGATGGTGTCTTGATGGTGTCTTGATGGTGTCTTGATGGTGTC
>JAJLXE010000013.1:197941-478774 GCA_030571095.1 Hansenula sp. yHMH451 | reverse complement strand
GTGAGACTTCCACTGGTATTGTTTCTGACTTCACCACCACTGGTACCGATGGGTCTGTGTCAACTGGGGTTACCACCATTCCGGAGACTGTTCCAGCTGCTTACACCACTACATATGTTGGTATTGACGGGACTACCTCAACTGGTATTGTGAGTTTCTATCCAACCACTGGTACTGATGGATCATTTTCAACTGGTACCACCACAATCTCACCAGATTCGGACTATACTACCACTTTCTCGGGTTCAAATGGTTCCACTGTTATAGTTAGTCACTCTACTTCAACTGCAACTGATGGTTCTGTCTCTACCGTCATTGTTACTGTTCCGTGTTCAGCATGCTCAGCTACCAAAGCTCCATACACTAGCACACACACTGGTGCCGATGGTTCTATCTCTACAGGTGTTGTCAGTGAAATTATTACTACTATTTCTGGTGGCGTTGTTTCCACACTCACTATCACTGTTCCATGCTCAACTTCAGCTCCATACACCACAACTTACACAGGCTCCAATGGTGCCACTTCAACCGGTGTGGTAAGTGAGCTCGTTTCCACTGTCACTAATGGTTCTGTTACTACCCTTACCGTGACTGTTCCATGCTCATCCACATTGTCATCACATACTACTGAAAACACTTCTACTAAAGGATTCACCTCTGTTGTGAGCTATTACACAACGACTGATGCTACTGGCTCAATCTCTACTTTGTCCACTACTAGAGAAGTTGGCACATCGACTGCTGTTGTTTCCTCCATTACCACTAGTGCCAACCTTTCAGAACACACTGGAAATGAAACCACTACTCCTGTTGCTTCGACCTCTGTTACAGGAGCTCACACTCTAGGAGTGCCATCTATCTTGGCTACTGCTGCTACTTTAAGTTCTGGTGCCACTCCTGTCTCTTCATCAACTGCTACCATTTCATCTTACGAAGGTGCTGCATCCTCATTGTCTTCATGGACTGGTGGGTTACTTTCTTTTATTTCAACATTTTTAATCTTATTGATCTAAGAAGTTTGTTTTGTTGACAATACTGATTTTTGTTTTTTCCTAATTCTATTAGATTTGATTACCCGATAAATAATTTTGCATTCATCAAAGGCATGGTTTTCAGCCGTTCTATATTGGTACTTGTTTTTCTCACATTTTCATTCACCCTGTGGGGACGTATGCTATTTGTTTTCGGATAGCATGGTTAGTGTTTATAGTTAAAAAGCTCTGTATTCTATCATCTATATTACATTCATTCGATATAAAATGTAGTCATCAACCGCTTCTAAAGCTACAAATCTAAAAAAATCATAAAATCAATTTAAACGTGAGATTCATAAGCCATATTCTGCCAAACAAAAGGCATCTTCATCAATAAAAAAACAAGCATCATAAGTAAGCAAGCCCATCATTAAGTTTACTACATCGTTCATCAGATGTTCCCAAAATGAACTTGTTTTGCTTGGTTTGGGATCGAAGTTGTTGGACAATAAGGACATTTAAAACTTCCTCCACTTCTACTCAACTTGTTCAAGCTCTGTCTCGATATGATATGATGACAAGGTAATGCCATTGGAGGGTTGATCTTTGTAGTTTCCTCTTTGGAGACAGGACAAATGAAGATTGGATGGAACCTCTTTAGGAAATCCGGAAGATTGATTTCAAATGGCAATTCATCATGACTTGTCCAATCTAATTTATTGTTTAGATGTTTTATTTGAATAAATTTCAAGAATGTAGGAAATGAAATGAATCCTGACAATAATATTAGGAAAATTGATGATTCAAATGAAAACCCAATAACTGAGCAATATTTCTTTGAAAATAGTATGGCAATCTCTTGGAAGTTTGAGTTTGACAATTGATTTGTTTTATGATATGGTGAAGATTTATCTTCTGAATCATATGCTATTGAAGCGACCAGTTTAGAAACGTCTTTCAAATTCGTCGAGTTTGTAGTAATGAATTTCGGGAACCATTTCCGTGCATATTGATAAGCTTTGAAAGTTTCGTTGTTGTTGTAGTATTCTAGAAATTGTAGCTTGTGCAAACTCAACTCCAAGTCTGAGCCCATCTGTGTCAATAATATGCTCTCGTTTCTAGTAGCCCAATCTATAGCATCGCTCAAGTCTCTTTCATGAATTTTCTTCAATATTTGATTCATTTCGGTAAACTTCCCCAGTAAATTTAAATCTATCCTTGGATCTTCACCTTTCTCCACGTCATCATCTTTGTATTCGCTCTTATCCACTATATCCAGATCACCATTTCTTATCAAGTGTAATTTGATGGCATTGTCAATCAATTTCAAGTTCAATGGGGTCTTTTCTATTTGGTAAATGTAGACGTCATTCAATTCAAAATCATATATCTTGTCCAAGATGTTCTTGTTCAACTTGTTCAAGGCAGAGTTACTGTTTTTCAAGTTCTGCCTTAGGTTAGCCTCCCATTGCTTATGATGCTTATTAGCCTCTATCAACGTATGTTGGAACTCTCCCTCTTCTTGTTCGCCTTCAAGCGCCTTCTCAATTGCTTCTAGCTCAGAAATGAGGTCCCTGGTCTCCTTCAATCCTTGCGATACGTGCTCGCTTTTCTTATACTTGAGGAGCTCCTCGTTGAACAAGTCCAGGAGCTCAGTCATCGTGTAACCTGGGATCAATCTATTTTAATGTCTTGCTTAAATAAGATCCAAATTGAGCAGCTTGTCTCTTTAATAGTTTTGATAAAGTTGATAAAGTCAAATGGATGCCAAAATTGTGCGGTGGAGGCACGCTTTGGAATGGGCACTCCTGTAATAAAGAAGCGGAAACTCCATCAAAATCAAAATCGTTTATATGTGCGAATTTCAGTAAAGGAAAGTACGTAAATAGATCAATTCGATATGTTACTGAGATTGTGTTTTACCAAATTGTAGAAATGAGAGATTCAACATCGTGAATGTTCCCGTTAAAATCCGTATGCAATTGTTTTTCTGTTAAACACTAAGGTCCACTTTTTGAATTCCAAAACAGCTAAATTAGCTGGTGAAATCCAATATGCTATTTTCTTGAACGTCCTCCTAAACATCTATCTATATGAGCAGCAAACCTGTTACCTGCTATTTTTCTGCTGCAATTGTCACAAGTGAAATACCGACTGCTATCACTTTGCTTTTCGTTGCCAAAGATATCTCGCCCCATAACGTTATAATATGATATTCTTGTCAATAGTTCTGGGTTGGGGGATGGATTCCGACTGTTATTCCCAGTGTTATTCTGACTTGCATTGGCACTCAGCAGTCCATTTGTGGTCCCGTTATTGTTGGATGTGTGGTTTGTGGGCGTTTCCACTGGTGCTGGTGTGCTCCCTGGCTCCAGTTTGCCAAATCTTGATCTGGTGATTTGTTCTCTCATTATGGCATCGACGAACAGCTCGTGTGTGATGGTCTCCATGATATCCCTGTATATTGAGCTTGACATTGAGAAGAGCGTAAGCTCTTCAGTGTCCTCTGCCATCTGCTGTATACTGTTCTCAGCTTTCCTTCAGTTCGAATATGATGATGATCTCGAGAATCTCCCAACAACTTTGTGAAACAAACTCTTCTTTGAATGAAACTAATGACGATATTTGATATTATGGCTATTAAAAATGATTGGGTGAAAACCACAAAGGCCTGACACAATACTAACAATCTGTCTACCCCGTTCTCCTCTAATTTGAAACTTGTCCGATTCGCTTCGTTTGTAGTGAAATTGACATAAATTGAAGATTTTGAAAAACCAAAGACCCGTCTGCCATCGGGACGTGACAACAAAAAGTATATGAAAAAATTCTGTAATGATGAAGAAGCCTTTTGATTAAGAAAAGTGAAAAGATTGAAGAGCAACTCCAGTGTGTTAAAGATGGAGGAGGAAGAAGCTTTGCTACAGCCTTCAGTGAATCCGGATGTCCAGGTTGAAGTTGAGGATGAAATACAAGATTGGAGAAACTTGTCCAAGGTGAAGGACACATCTTTACCAAAGCGTGGTGAAAAGGATTATGAACCAGATGGGACAAAATATCAAGAAAACGTGCTGCAAGAGAGTAGGGATTCAATGTTTGAAGCACTAGCTGGTGATAGAGGTCATGTCATAAAGCAACATGTGAAAGCTACATGGGTCCCATCACTGCGAAGAGGCTTCATCGAGAAACCTAAGGGATCGTTCCTTCAGTCTTGCGGTGTTGTGGATTCACAAAACATATGTTGGTTAAGACCTGAAGAATTTTGTTATTTGGCTGAAAGAGGCACCATTGAACCGTGGTTCGAGGGGAAAGACATCCCTATGAGTATTTCTGCTGTCTACGCCTATTGCTTCCAAGATGAAGATGATATCGATGATTATCATGTGTATGCATATTTGAAAAGACACGGGTTTATAGTGATGAGATATGAGCCCTCAGAAGTCAGACCAACCATGACAACGAATTCAGGTACACTTCATGTCAGAAATCTATACAATAATGTTATAAGGATAGTGACCCAATCCAGATTGTTCAGCTTTATTTCAAATTTATCGAAAACTTTTGGAATACTATCGTACCCTTCATTCCATCCATCCCATTTCACCAAAACGAAATACACAAACTACTCACAAATTCACAACTCCATCAAACTAATTCCATTCTTCTCTCTATCATCACGTCCATCATCGGCAGAAGAGCCAGCGTCGCAACAGGAAACCGCTGAAAAGGAACAACATACACAAATTACATTCAATGTATGGAAACCAGATCCTAAATTTTCCAAAAAATCACCACCTTTACCAAATTTTCAAGTCCTTGTTCGTAATGTGAACAAATATAACTTTCCTACATTATCAGAACTACGTTCATTATTTAAAATAACCAAGATACAAAACCAAGATATCCCAGAACCTAATCAATTGAAAAGATTGAAGAATGGGTATAGATATATTCTAATAGCTACGATTGATTATGGGATTATCAATTTCGTCAAGGTAAGCGAGGCAGATTTTGGGAATGAAGATGTTTGGTATATCCCACTTCCGAAAAACTCTGGCCCCAAGAAGAACGGCGGTGGTAAAAAAGGGAGATAAGAAAAGTGATAAGTAATTACAAGGTTTTTAATGAATGAGATGACTTTTATTTTCAATTTGTAGAAAAAAACAGTGGTAGGATTAGCAAAAAAAGGTTTTTCTTCGGTTCATCTGTATGGATTGTTAGGGTCATAAGGATAAGAATATCTTGGTTGTTGTTGAGGTTGTTGAGGCTGTTGTGGTGCCTGAGGGTGTTGACCAAATGTTTTATACATGGATTGATCAAAAGTTGAAGGGGTGTTGTAGAAAGGAACTCTATTATCATTTGGTTGTAGGGAGGATATTCCTGTAGGGGGTGGGCCTTGTTGCTGTGATGGTGGTGTTGGTTGGCTGTATTGTTGATTGTACTGCTGTGGTGGATATTGTTGATAATCAAACGATTGTTGAGATTGTTGTTTTGGTGGTAGAGCAGGCGCTTGACGTTGAGCATATCCATATTGAGGTGGTGTTGGTTGAGAAGGTTGTAATGGTTGATAAGATTGGTAAGATTGAGGAGTTGGTTGTTTTGGTGGTAATTGGGGTGACTGTTCATAAGAATGATGACTTGATACAGACCCTGAATATGAAGGTTGTCTATAAGTTTGTTGAGCAGGTTGAGGAGATTCACTTGCATATGAGGATCTGGGAGATTGATTGCTTCCGACGCTTAATTTATTGAATCTTTCACGTAATAAATCAGGTTGAGCTGAAGTAGAGTTATAGTTTGTTAATAAGCGGTCTCTTTGTGAATATCTATCTTTGACGAATTGTGAAACATTTGTCTTGACGTCATTAACAAAATCAATTAAATTATCATAAAAAGTTAAAGATTTTTGGAAATTTCCTTCATACTCTCTAAATGATTTATAAGCTTTTTCATATTCTTTTATTTTAGCAGATTTCGTTGATAAGCTTGAATTAGAAGATAGAATTTCATCATATGCAATTTTGACTTCTTTTATAATTTGGGGTTGCTTGAATATTATCGAATCAAGACGATCAGTATATGGCTCAAATTTAGTCAATTCCTGTTCAAATAACAATTTTTCATCCTTCTCGCTTAGTTTCTTATTGTTCAGTATCAAGATATTTGAAATATCATCATCATGAATAGCACTTTTCAAATCATTAATGATACTAGACCTTTCAGTTTTCAAATTATTTAATAATTTCAAACTAGCTTCAATTCTAGTGATATTTTTAGATAATTGTTCAGTTGAAGAATCATCCATATCCAATAAATTTTCCGATTGATCGTTATGGAAAAAAACAGCTTCTAATTGTTGTGTTGACTTCAATTGGGATAATCGGGTTGTCTCAGAGGAGATTGTACTGTTCAATTGTTGGTCTAATCTAGTAGCGCTCAGAAGTGATTGTTTGGCATTTGTCAATTCATCTCTAAGGTTTGCCGATTGAGATTGTGATGGTTCTTGTGATGAGCCCAATTGTGATCTTTTTTGATTGTAATCTGATTCTTCTTCAGCTAGTTTTGATTCTAATTCTTTGATTGTAGACAACACATTAGATTTTTTGGAATCAATTATAGATTTGTTTGAATCTATATCAGCATATTTGGAGTCATTTACTTCATGTGACCAACCAATCAGCTTTGGATCTAATTTATTCTTCGCATTATTTTTGAAATTCTCCAAAGAATTTGGCAAATTTAAATATTCTAAAAATGAACTCAATTCAATATCAGCAGTTTCATTTTTTTCGATTTCACCTCTCAATATTTTGGCCTTCTCTTCACTATACAAACTCAGTTTTTCATGAACAGCCATTGGAATGATTTTCTCAAAGATGTCTTCTCCAATTATCTCAGTAATATTTGCATGATCATTCAAGTTGATTGGTTTTACAGCATCGAATGGTTTCACTATTGCAGATGGATCAATAGAATCTTTCGTTGGAATCAAATCATGATAGATGAAATCGTTATCTCTGGTAAGTGATCTAACCTTATCCTCCGATTGCGATTGATAAGTCTTGTAATCAATACCAGTTTGATTGTCAACTTTTTTCAGTGATTCAAATCCAATCAAGGCCAGTTTTAAAAATGCAATTGACTCACCTATTTTCTTTTCTTCGATTGAAAGAGCATGGTTATATAAGGCAATGCTGTGATAGAAGATGGTTTTAAATTTCAACAAATTTGTCCAATTTTTCTCGTCTCCAAATTCAAATTCATCCAATTTTTCATATTGAGAAGATGCCAACTCATAATGGTTGAAAGTTGCCATCGCCAATTTGGCAATCAACGATGTCTTTGTGGAATCTTCACTAAGCAATTTCAACAGGAAAACTTCTTGAGCCTGGGCCAATTGTAGATTTTGTAAGAACCCAATTGTCTTCCCATCAAGATCTTGAGATGGGGCATGAAGGAAATTCTCGCTAATAAATTTATAAATACCTGCAGAGTATTGGAAGTATTGATAACTTGTCTTGTAATCACCGTCGGTGAATTTGTCTGAGGCAATTGATGCCAATATTGAACCCAAGTTGAAAAGGATGGATGCTTTTTCAAAAGCTAATGATTGTTGAGTATAATGTGTCAACTCATCATAGGCATCGTACCATGTAAACTTGATGCGTACCCCAATCTCGTTGACAGGCAATCTCAAATCCAGTAGCTCAAGCTGGCCATAGTACTTGTAGTATAGGTCCTTTAGGAAGGTCTTGTTAGAATCATCATTGTTTGTGTTGAGATCCAGCCTCAGCTTGTTGATGATATTTGTCTCCTTGGAGAAGTCTGTGAACGAGCCGTAGATCTTGCCCAAGTAGTTCTTGAGAGCGCTAGCCCAGTCGACGTTGTCAGTAGTTCTTGACTTGGAATATATGAACTTGGACTTCATTGGGTTGTTTCCTCCTTCCTGTTATTCTTTTGCTGTCAAATCAACACTCAATCAACACTTTACAACAATGCTTTTAAAGCTCCAAATTCAAAAGAGGCCCCTTTAAGCGCTGGTGCTGAGTCAGGCGTTAGGTAACCGCAGTAGCAATATAGCCATCATATACAATCAGTGGCGACTATAGTCTCAACAATAGATTCAAGATATTTCTCCATTTCTTTATCCCATTGATCAGTCCCCGAAATTTCATTCCAGAAGGATCCAAGCTTCAAAAGATCAAAAGTTGTTGATACTTGTTGATCTGAATTTATATAGGAGTCGGGATTCGGAACAACCGGTCACCAGAAGTAGACTAAATACTTTTAAACTTGTTCTGATTTCACTCTTGTAACGTTTCAAATTCTATAAGTTTTGCTTGAAAAGGGTCTACTAAAAGGTTTATTGTATCCAATTGAGGTTGTCGGATTATAAAAAATTCACACTACTTAAGAGATCAAAAGGATCAAACCACAGGCAAACAGCTTCAAGAACAAATAACAAGGATCAGAGATGAGCTATAAGTTGCCATTTGCAAAACCGTACCCTCCAGTGCCAGATGGTGGTTACTGGAACAAAGTGACCTCGACCATCGACTGGTGTGAAGAGAACTATGTTGTGACGCCTTATATCGCAGAAGCCATCAACACTTTGTCCAACGCCGTCTTCATCCTCCTGGCTGTCTATGCCATGTCCTCTGCAGTCCGAAACAAGCTGGAGTTCAGGTTTGTCCTCATCAGTGCTGGTTTTGCCCTCGTTGGTGTGGGCTCTTGGCTCTTCCATATGACTCTCCACTACGAGTTCCAATTGCTGGACGAGCTGCCTATGATCTATGCCACTTGTATCCCCATGTGGAGTGTTTTCAGTGAAGGTGCCACCGCAAAGAAGTCTGTCACCATCGGCACGAGTGTGCTGGTCGGAGCTAACATCTTGACGGCTGTCTATTTATGGTTGAAGGATCCAACCATCCACCAGGTCGCCTATGCCCTGTTGAACGTGTTCATCGTTGGGAGATCACATTGGTTGACCATCAAGTACGTTGAGAATCCTGCTGACCGTCGAAAACTATTCGCAACAATGATCAAAGGTATCGGGACATTCTTATTGGGGTATTTCCTATGGAACTTGGATGTTCACTTCTGTTCGCAATGGATCTCTTTAAGAAGATCCATTGGAATGCCATATGGTTTCTTCTTTGAACTTCATGGTTGGTGGCATATCTTTACAGGTACCGGAGTGTATTTCTATGTTGTCTACTTGGAATATCTACGGGTTTTCCTTATCAAACAAAATCAAAATTACGTTCTTGTGAACAATTTAGGATTTTTGCCAGAAGTTAGAAGAATAGAACCTGCAATAAAGGAAGAATAAATTCCCATTGTATATACTTTTCCTACAATTTATATATCATTCAACCAGTTGTCTTATTAAAGAAAGAGAAAAAAGCAGTGTGGTGAGCAGGCATATTTGGAGTTAGCATTTATTTATAGCAGTGGAGTGTTCGTTGTGTTTTATTTAAGAGATAATTTATATACTACTTATACATTTTATAACAACTTTGTAGACTTTCTACAGTTTCCAGTATAATCCATGTTATGCCTACAAGATCTGATAAGATTGTTTAATCTTAGATCCCTGCTATAATAGGAGGATCTTTTGATTAGGTTTCAATAGAACCTATCTCAAAATCATGAAATTATAGATTAAATCAAAGATGTATATCGATCATCCTGAAATTATCCTCTTGTTCGAATTCTCATTTTTTGCTTGTCCTTTTTCGTTGAAATCTCTGACGTCGTAAATCCACCGTGTGAGGATCAAATACTGACTAATACAAGTTGTAGATTCTACGACTAACTACATCTATTATTATCTATTATTATCTATTATTATCCTACTCAATTGACATATAGCTGTTATCTTCTCGTACTTTCAAGTGTAATTGATTTTTTTGGTCAAATGCCTTGATATTGACCTGCCTCGTGGTAACAAAGAACCCATGCTAACCAATCATAAACCAACTTTTAAAAAACCATGATAATGATCTTCAAAATTACAGGAATTCAAAATTCTCGTGTCAGTTCATTGATTCAAACTTTCAAACGCGTTTCGCACAATATCATTCAGGGTTTATGGTTTGATCCGAGTTCAATATCGCAGCATGGAGAATCTTTCACGATCTTCATAAAATTGTCAGTCCTTCCAAGTTTCAACGCCTCTAATGTGCCTATTATCACTGGATTACTAGTTTGATTGGCTCGCTAGGGTCCTTGATCTTCTGGATTTTCAGTATCATGAATTTACCGAAGCATACCAGCTTTTCAACTAATGCTAAACAAAGTTGAAGTTGATGGGTATAATTTGAGAACTGGGTTTTACGCTGGATATACGTTCGGGCTTAAAAGAGCGATGGATTTTAATTAACGAAAGTTTTATTAATGGGATTTAAATGGGGAGAAAGATATGAAAGCACTTCAATCAATAGAGACGGATATTTGGGGAGACACCTCGACTAATCATTCACCAGCAAACAATACAACTGAGCAAGAATTATTAGAAAGCTGGGCGGTTATAATAATTTCTCCGAAGCGCACATATGAAATTATTCCGTGATGAGGCACGCTACAGGAACTCGCGTCGTGAATTCTCTTAGCTACACTCGAGAGCTTATAACCTCAAGTAATTTTATCAAAGATTAAGAAATGTGAATTTCAGTGTCTGGATGATCCCTTAGTATCTTTGAGGGTTTCAAGATAGAGAACAAGGGAGAACAAGAGAATAATGGGATGATACGATCTGTGGTTTCTACAAAGAGGAACTGTTGTGATCTATTCTGATCTGAACTTTCGAACATTCAAAATATGGATAAATAGAGAACAAATTTCCTCTATATCGATTGAGATTCGTTTGGAAAGAAGTCATAGTTTCCAAACTGAATTCGATTTAATAATGGTACTACAGTTGAACTTTGTTCTTTTACTAATATTCGCTACTACGCTGATTTATGCTGCTGATGCTAATTATAATAGACCACAATTCCACTTAACTCCCGAGAAGGGTTGGATGAATGATCCTAATGGTCTTTGGTATGATCTTAAGGAAAAATTGTGGCATGCTTATTATCAACATAATCCCAATTCTACTGTTTTCGCCTCCCCAATTTCTTGGGGTCATTCTACTTCAAAGGATTTGATCAAATGGGATTATCATGGTGTTGCTGTTCATGCTGATAATGAGAATGAAGACATTTTCTCTGGCTCTATTGTAGTGGACAGAAATAACACCTCTGGTTGGTTTAATGATGATACTGATCCTGAACAGGGAGTTGTGTTGTTTTATACGAGTAATTTTCCAGGGGCTCAAACTCAAGCGGTTGCTTATTCTTTTGACGCTGGTTATTCCTTCACAAAATATGCCTCAAACCCTGTGATCAACGAGCATGTTGATGCTCAAAGAGATCCTAAAGTCTTCTGGCACGAAGAAACTTCCAAGTGGATTATGTTACTTTCACTGTCTCAACAATATAAAATTCAAATTTACACATCGTCCGATTTGAAATCCTGGGAGAAAAAATCAGAATTCAGTATGGAAGGTTATTTGGGTTCACAGTATGAGTGTCCGGGGCTGTTTAAAGTACCCGTGGAGAATCCAAGTGATGATGAACCAGATTCTAAATGGGTTCTATATTTCGCAATCAATCCAGGCTCCCCAATAGGTGGATCAATCGATGAATATTTCATTGGTGAATTTGATGGTGAAAACTTTACTTCTGATGACGGTGCTAGTAGATTTATGGATTTGGGTAAAGATTTCTATGCATTTCAATCCTTTGAAAATACAAAATCTGAAGATGGTGTTGTTGGTTTGGCTTGGGCATCTAACTGGCAATATGGGAACTATGTCCCGACAGATGGTTGGAGGAGCTCGATGTCACTTGTTAGAAGATTCACATTGAGAAATGTTTATTTGAACCCTGAATTGCAAGGATTGACTTTGATTCAAGAACCTGTGTTAGAAACAGTTGATACTGAAGATAACCCTGATTTCAAAAATTGGTATGTCATAAATGAGTATGAAGTGCAAAATAAGATCCTTAACAAATGGTCTGGTGTATCGACTGATTTCGATAGTGAAACAAATTCTTCTGGTGTATTCGAATTCAATTTAACTTTTGCCATTACTGATTTTTCAGCAACTCTTTCAGGGGGTCCACATACTTTGGCCATCAATATTCTTTCGCAAGAAATCGATGGTTCAAAAGACACATTCCAAATTGTTTTCGATTTATTAGCAAGATCATGGTTTTTGGATCGTGGGACCGGTAACTCATTCCAAAGAGATACGCCAGTTTATCAAGAACGTTTATCGGTTTATCATCAAACTCAAACATCTGACGACGTGGGACCACTATATCAAGTCTATGGTATTGTTGATCGGAATGTCTTGGAATTATTTGTTGAAAATGGTATCACAGCTCTAACTAATACTTTCTTCTTCGATAATGGAAGAATCCCAACCTCTATTGAAGTTGTTTCTGATTATGAAGATTCATTTGCCACGATTGAAAGTTTTGTAGCAAGAGAATTAGCTTTGAAATAATGAGAAATTATGAGTTATTTGATTTACTAAAATATATACATGTGACTTGAGTTTTCAATTTTTTTTGTCGACTAATTAGAAATTTCATATCATAGTAATGATAAATGGCGGCTTTTCAGGATTTTCAAAAGGCACAGAAATCCCGCCAAAATCGATCGGATTAAAATTCACTATTATATGACGACGAATTTACAAAAATTCAGTTACTCTATAATATTGAGTTCAATATTTCTTTAGTTTAGTTAACTTAATTATAATACTGATTTATTGAAATAAAAATTTAATAGTTTTATAAAATTAACTAATTTTATTGACCTTGTAATTTTTACTTAAAGCCCAAAAATCTATGTCTCATACAAATGAAAATTAATTTTTTAATCATAATCATTTATTATACACAAACAGAACTTCAAAAATACTGTTCATTGAACTACTTTTCAAAATAATATACAATGGAATTGTTGGTACTAATTCTAGTAGAATTAAGGCAAGTTTTAGTGAAAGTCATGTGAAAGTCACGCTTCGCTTCGGACTTCACTTGGACCTTTGGTCTCTCACAAAAATTATTATCAAGACACAACAACAACGCAGTAAGATAAAAAGTTGATACAGTCTCAGCCCTAAGTCTGGTCAACCTGTTGGCCAGTTGTATCTTCTATTCTTGTTTTGATGAATAGATGATTGTCGCTGGTGGCCTGATGTTTGGTGCGCTGTGTGCTACGTGTGTTTTGCGTTACTAGGTGTTGTTTGGGCAAGAGGGTTTTCCACTTGAAACGGGAATAGGATTGATTTGAGTATTGCAGCCCTTTGATTGTGATGCCATGGGTACTGTATTCTAGACTACTCATGATCCATGGATGACTAAATATTGTTTCTTGGACTGAATGTTGAAATAATATACAGGTATCCAATGATTTGAAGATCCGCTATGAAAGATCTCTCTGCAATCAAGGACGGATCATACCCTTTAAAGAAAACTTAGCCAAAGAGTGTTACGACAGGAGCGTTAAACGCTGAGTATCAAAACGTTGAAATGATTTACTCTACTATTTGCTGAACGTTATTTCAGATGTGTTGAGATAGATGTTGAGTGTTCCGTCGAATATTTGAGCGTCGCTGATTTTTATTTCTACTGAATTTAATAGCGCTTCAAGGGGCATTAGGTCATCTCTAACCGATCTTTACCTTGTTTTCAACTTTCGGGCTAAGTAGTAATTCACAGGACCCTTAGTCTCCTTTCGTATAATGGAGCCAACATTCGAGATTTGTTGCAAATCCTTTGTTTACACTCGAATGTTCACTCTCAAAATTATCAGATGATTCTTCTTGTTTCAAAAGAGGAATTCTGCTAAGTTGACAACTGGAGTGGCTAGAATATTCCTGTGTCATATCAAGAATTTGAGCTTTGAATACCACCTCAGATTGAGGTTTCGAGGTTGCATTTGATCCTGTGATTATTTGGAATACTCAAGGATGCTTGGACTTTAAAGGTTATCCCATGCCATATAAGTGCAAGGCCAGAGATATAGCATCAATACATGATGGATCAACATTCAGCCATGGCAAACTGTAGTACAACTGATTTCAGAGTGATAGGCCCGCCCTTGACTTCCTCAACGTTTTAGGAACACTCAACAGTAATCTCAACAATCGATCGTCATTTTAGTCTTGAGGTTTTTACCAGTGCGTTCGCAGGACCATTACCATTGCTGACCATCAAAATTACGCTTGTATATTTTCTCTTATACTCTCCAATTTTGCTCAAGGTGTTTTAGAATTAAAGGGTTTCCTCATTCAATCCTCAGACCTTTTTTTCAGGGCTCAAGTGCCCAATTGAGTCGACACAGGTTCTTAAAATGTACATCTCGTAGGTTTCAGTGTCTCGAAGCAAGTTATTGTGCCTCAAATCGCCGTTCGATTTGCAAAATTGAGAGTAGGAACCTATAAGAGGAGGTATTTTCACTTGATTTGGTTTTCTAGAGCAGAAGATCATCTTGAAGATCAGTAACCTCAAAAATTTCAGGAGATGCGCGAACACTTTACATGGAATATTAGCTCGACGTTGGCAGGCAGATCAAATCGATAGATCTTGAGATGGTTGAGGTAACTACCGATCGGAACGATAAAGTTTCTTACTGGACAGGCATGGGCCTAACTTTTCCAGTTGGTTTCAAGATCCAAGATTCAGTGGTTGCATGATTACTTGCACCTTAACAGTCTAATCCTTCCATTTAGCGACAGTGAGGAAAGTATCACTCCATTAGGCTGGTACAATCCTGAATAACTTTGATAAATTGAAGCTCATCATGCTCCATCAAGTTATCATCAAGCTTGTTTGTTTACTTCTCGTTTGTTTACATTCATTTTTACCAAGATTTGTTTGAGTGAAATCTAACTTGATATTGTCGTTGACGTGGACCTGACAAGTTCTAGTATTTTTGAAATCCCTTTTGCATAAAACCATGAACTTGACCAAATGTCGCAGGTGGGAACTTTTGAATATTTCATTCGTGAGGTACATACTACACACCAATAGGGGTTTTTTGTATTCTTCATTGGGAAAGGTTCAGAAGGTAAGTTCTGTGATCTGTCGGAAAGAGTTGGTCGAAGTCGATGTTAAGATATGAATGTGTAGTTTCAAGCTTGTAATTGAAATTCGAAAAGCCGTTAAAAACTTTGTGCCCGTTATTGGTCCGTTTAGCTCCAACAAAAAGGTTGAATTGCTAGATCCATTCAAAGTACACAGACGGGCCCTTCTGCATGAAAGCAGGAAGAAAAACAGCTATGACGTTTTCCGATTTCCAAGTCCACTAAAATGGTGAGATCTGCAGACCAGTTTTCGAAAGATTCACTTACTCGATGGAAATCCATATTGATTTCTTTAAGGAGCGTACTTTGATGATGTTCATATGATGAACAACAACAACACGAGGTTGTAAACAAATAAACAAAAAAACAAACAAACGTAAACAAAGGAAACAGTCCCAGAAAAATGTCCAACTAGGGCATATCAAGACTGATAATCAACAATCAATCTCTCTCCAGAAACGATATATGGTTTAAGCATAAATGCAGGAAACGAATACCCCTGACCCTCCTACGTTTTAACTGCTTGAAAACTCAGGGGCTGTCCCTCTCCTTAGTCACCAAGGGTCTCTTGCTGAGTATTAATTAACTGGCAGCATAGTCCCGTCAAATGAAGGTTCCAACTTCCTTCGACCAGTTAAAAAAGCAGATTCTTAAAACATTCGAAAGGGTTCATGCGCAGTCCAGAAAAGTTTTTCCGGACGCAAAAAATACTTTTTCCGGCCGCGAATCGTGCGCTTTTTGGTTGCATAAAATCGGACATTAATGCTTCAAGATACATAAATCTCAAAAGAATGTAAATAGATCTCAAAAACGTTATGCTAAGATGCAATGGGTGTAGCTAAGTTCATCTTGAAGTAAGACGAATCTAGAGACGTGTATATGGTGATACCGTAAATCATCCACCATCAAATTTGAGGGATCAAGAAACTTCAATCTCAAAAAATTCAAGTATATAAAGAGGTTGAATGCTCCTCTTTTAATCAGCTTTAGATCATGTTTCTTTCTTCATTATTGAGCATCGCAGAGCTATAATCACCACATTCGTTTAAAAATTTCAAAATGGTCCAACTCCAATTCACTCTTTTATTATCAATTTTATCTACTTTCACTCAATACGTCTCTGCTAAAGCTGGTGAACACGGTACTCCTTCAAATCTTCAAGATGATGATCCATTGAGACCTCAAATGCATTTAACCCCTGGAAAAGGTTGGATGAACGATCCTGATGGATTATGGTACGACAGAAAGGAAAAATTGTGGCACGCATATTACCAACACAATCCAGATTATATGTACTGGAACTCTCCAATTTCATGGGGTCACTCAACTTCTCCTGATTTGGTTTCATGGACTTACTGGGGTAACGCTTTAACTCCAGAAGATTCATCCATTGGTTTCTTCTCTGGTTCAATTGTTGTTGACAGAAACAACACCTCTGGTTTCTTTGACGATAATGTTGATAAAGATCAAAGAGTTGTTGCCATGTACACCAAAAACACTGCAAAAGAAACCCAGGAATTAGCTTACTCCAAAGACGGTGGTTACTCATGGGAGTACTACTCTCAAAACCCTGTTGTCGATATTAACACTGCTCAACAACGTGATCCAAAAATTATCTGGCACGAAGATTCCCAAAAATGGGTTATGTTGATTGCTAAAACTCAAGAATATAAAATTCAATTCTGGACTTCATCCAACTTGAAAGATTGGGAGCACGTTTCTGATTTCACTAAAGGTGGTATCTTAGGTTTCCAATATGAAATGCCAGGCTTATTGAAATTGCCAGTTGAAAATCCAAGTAAAGGTGATGGTTCCACTTACAAATGGGTCTTATTTTTAGCTATTCATCCAGGTTCTCCAATGGGTGGTCCATTAAACCAATATTTCATTGGTGATTTCGATGGTACTACCTTCACTGCTCAAGATCACGCTGCTAGATTACAAGATTACGGTAGAGATTTCTACTCATTCACCACTTTCGACTCTACAAATGAACATGATGGTCCAAATATTGGTCTTGCTTGGGCTTCAAACTGGCAATACGGTACCATTGTTCCAACTGAAAACTACAGATCTTTGATGACTCAAGTCAGAAACCACACTTTGAGATATGTCGATTACAACTCTGAAACCACCGATTTAACTTTGATTCAAACTCCAGTTTGGGAAACTTATGAAACCAAACAAAATGAATCTTTGAAAACTTGGGAAAAGACTCAATCATACTCCACTTCAAACTTAGATTTGTCTTCATCATCAGGTATCAACACCAACTTCAACTCCAAGAACAACGCTTCAGGTGTTATTGATTTCAACATGACTTTCGTCATCACTTCAGGTAAAGGTTGGTCAGATGGTTTATCTCCATTCACTATTTCAATCAATTCCGATCAAGTTAACGGTAAGAGTGAAAACATCTCTTTAACCTTCGATGCTTCTGGTCAAACTTGGTTTGTCGATAGAACAACAGAACATTCTTTCCAAAGAAACCAACATGAGTTTGGTGAAAGATTAGGTCAATATATTCAACCAAGAGGTTACAGAAGTACTGGTGCTTATTACTCTGTTTACGGTTTCGTTGATAGAAGTATCTTGGAATTGTACTTCAACGATGGTGAAATGACAATGACTCACGTTTTCTTCTTGGCTGATGGTAGAGTTCCAGCTGATATCACAGTTAACTGTGGATTCGATAATTCATTCATCCATGTCGAAGAATTTGAAGCCAACGCTTATGCTTTGAAAAACCCAAACAAAAACTCTGACTCAGATGATCCAATTCACAACTTGGTCAGTAACTTAAAACAATTATTAGGTGAAAACTAATTTCAGTCTTGATCACTCATTTTTACGATACCCAATTTTTTTTCCAATTTTTCTATCTTCAAAATATTTGATACTTTGTTTCCACTGATCAAATTAAGAAATTTCTTTAAGTTTTTATAAACGATACCCCTATTTGTTTTTCTGGATTAATGTTTCTTTGGATTGTAGTCTTGTACTTTCTTCTAGCTTGTTATAAAATGGTTGATTGAAATACCTGTTTTGGCAAAAACTAGATATTGGCAAAAGTCGCTTTGTTGACACTTTGCTTTGAAAACGGGTGATGAAGCCAATGGCTTTTGTCTGAAACAGACTTTTTCTTTGGCTTAGATTGGAAGTTTCGATGATTTGGCTTTTATAAGCCTTTATAACCCCACGAATGGTGAAATGCATTTTGGAGGGTTGACGGAGCCAGTGTTATATAGGAAATGTCTTGAACCAGGCTGAGGTTAAATTACTAAAGTTTAAACCTGCCCTCTTCTTTCATGATGTGATTACCTTGGCTGCTAACGAAACGTCATTTAGTTACTTTATGTAGGACCGTAGACGTTGAAAAATATCCTGACGACCCTTTTGAAATGTTTGGGCATTAATTATAAGCATAAAATTTGTCCCATTCATAAAGAGAGCTCTGAAAGTTTCTAAGAAAATCGGATGCAAGGTTGCCATTGATTGATCCGTTGGCAGCTCTGGTTAGGAGAAAATAATCTATTACCAGAACCTAATTGAGACATACGAAAACTAGAGAGAGGCATGGAATTCCAAGTTGTTCGGTTAATAATCGTCCAAGACTTGTACTTCCTCCTCCCTGCGCCTTCACCCCAGAGGCTCGAGGGTACTCCAGATTTCTAGGCCATGAGCGGCAATCTCACCAATCATTCATGATTGTTGTGCTAAAATGTATCCTTGTGTAGTGCAAAGATCGACAACCATAATTCAATTGGGCGAATAGGCGTAGTATTGGACGGTGGACCGTCTGATTTTCTGCGAAACTATCAACATGACGTATACGGAAAAAACGACCACTTGGACAAATACGACTCCACAGCGCACACCCCAGAGCCGGACATCCAGCTTCCAGAGTTTAGCGAACTGTTGATCAGACAGTTAATTGGTTTAACATACCATTTGTTCATTTGATTCTGGGAGACCGATTGATGAGACGGCGAGTTAACAGTTTCAATAATCGACTCTTGACACATTCTTTTGTACTCGTCGGATTAAAAAGCGCTCAAGATTCAGCGAAAGTTTCCCCAGGTAAAATTTTCCGTGGTTCGAGCAGCAAAAAGCGACGAGTTCTCGAGGATGTCATAAATTCAGATGTAAATAAATGATCCCGATTTTACTGTGCTTCGAAATATTTGGACATATTTAGATGCCTAGTATAACCAGCTGTGTATCAAAAGTCTAAGCTTCATACACTCAGATATTGGGACATTCGATCTGCGTCTAGCACCGCTTATGTACTACAAAGTTCAAGCTTGGATATAATCGAAAAGTATAAATATCACCGTCAAACTCCAGATTTATTACAGTCCCGATTATTTTCATGATGTCTTTACAGCTCACTGGTATAAAACCATTAGACACTATGATTCAACTAAGCCCATTACTGCTGCTACCCATCCTGACATTCTTCTTCAACCCAAGTTCAACTTTAAAGGTGGACGATGAATACAACCGACCACAGTTCCATCTCACTCCTGAAAAGGGTTGGATGAATGATCCAAATGGTCTTTGGTATGATAGAAAGGAAAAACTATGGCATGCCTATTATCAACACAATGCCAATGTCACATATTGGGCAAACCCAGTTGCATGGGGTCATTCTGTTTCGAAAGATTTAATCACCTGGGATTATCATGGTGATGCTTTGACTTCAGAAGCTGAAGATGAAGGGATCTTTTCAGGATCTGTTGTTGTCGATAGAAACAACACTTCTGGTTTCTTTAATGAATCTCAAGATCCAGAACAAAGATTTGTGGCCATATACACTTTAAACACTGATGATGCTGAAACTCAAGAAGTCGCCTACTCATTAGATTCCGGTTATTCATTCATTAAATATGACCAGAACCCTGTCATTGACGTCAATTCAACTCAACAGAGAGATCCAAAAGTTTTTTGGCATGATGAAACAGAAAAATGGATTATGGTTGTTGCTAAGACACAAGAATATAAAGTTCAGGTCTATACTTCCCCAGACTTGAAAGAATGGGACTTGAAATCAAATTTTACAGCTCATGGTGTTTTGGGATTCCAGTATGAATGTCCAGGATTATTCAAATTACCAATTGAAAACCCATTAAACGACTCAGTCACCGAGAAATGGGTTCTACTGCTTGCCATCAATCCTGGATCTCCACTAGGTGGATCAATCAATCAATATTTCATTGGTGATTTTGATGGTGTTGAATTCATTGCCGATGACCCAGCAGCCAGGTTTATGGATTTGGGTAAAGATTATTACGCATTCCAGTCATTTGACAACACTGAACCGGAGGATGGTGTTATTGGGTTTGCATGGGCCTCAAACTGGCAATATGCAAATTCAGTTCCTACTAAAGCTTGGAGGAGTTCAATGTCTTTAGCTAGGAATCACTCATTGAGATACGTTGATGTTAACCCAGAAACCAGTCAGTTGAGTTTGGTTCAAAAGCCAGTGTTTGACACAAAAGAAACAAGGTCAAATGAAACTTTAAGAAACTGGGAAGTCGTTAATGAATATGAAGCAAGTGATGTTATTCTAGACCACGAATCACTGATTATTACAGATTTCAACAGTGGAAGAAATTCATCAGGTGTTTTCGATTTCAACTTGACTTTCACACTGACTGATTTGACATTGAACTGGGTCAATGGATCTCAAGTTTTCAGTATCAACATCAATTCACAAGTTGTTGAAGGAACCACTGAAAGTTTTCAAATTGCTTTTGATGCTATTAGCACAACTTGGTTTTTGGATCGTACTACCCAACATCCATTCCAAAGAAATACACCTCACTTTACCGAGAGGCTTTCGTTATACCAAGAAAAGGAGAGAACTAGTGACAAGGGAAGTGTTTATCACATCTATGGTTTTGTTGATAGAAATATCTTGGAGTTATACTTCAACTATGGTGAAGTTGTTTCGACCAACACATTCTTCTTCAGCCAAAACAAGATCCCAAGCGGCATTGAAGTTACCACCGATGTGGACCAATCTGTTGTGACGGTTGACTCTTTGAAAATTAGAGAGCTAGCATTGAAGTGAATTTATGTGTATAATTATCTGTGATATCAATATAATAGGATAGAAGTATTTCTTTAAACTACACCTGAAACTTACAAACACAACCAAAAAGAAGTAGGCAAAGCAAAAGGACAAGAGAAGAAGATACAAATGCTCTTATTTCTTCTACAATCTTCTTTCAAACGGATATGGATAATAAACATTTCAACTTCTTCCTTTCAATAACTTGCGAAATTATGAAATGCTAAGAGTGGTTAAATGAAAGCACAACCGGTTGAATGGTTTTCTCGGAGTCTACTAACCAAAACAGATAAAATTCGGCCGAAATGCGTTTAACGGGGTTTGCATCACTAAAGCGGTCCACCTAATAGCTATTGTTGAAAAGGACCCTGAAGCTGTTCAGTTTGTATATAAATAAAGCTATTTTTCGTTGCCTTAAGACAATTGACCTATTGATCTATATCTATCTTGTTATCAGTAAGAAAGACAACTTAGAACTGAAAGAATTTTGCTGTGCCGGAAATGTCAGAAATCGTTAAACAATTGGAGCAATCAACCTACGGGTTAGGGCTAATGAGTTTCACTATTCATCAACCAGAACCATATCCTCAACAACAATTCAACGATGTTATTCTTGCCACAATCAAGAAGAACTTACCTGCTAAAACTTTTGTCAATGGTGGTGAATTTTATGGCCCAAATGACATCAACTTAAAGTATATCAAGTCTTTCGTTGATTCATACCCAGACCAAAGAGAAAACCTTATAATTTCCATCAAAGGTGCTTTTGATCTCTTAAACATGAAACCAAATGGGACTACTGAAGGTGTCAATAAGTCAATCGAGAAAATTGTGAAATATATTCCTGATTTAGATATGTTTGAGCCTGCTAGAATTGATCCATCTGTCAAGTTGGAAGAAACCATCCAAGCTTTGAATGATGCCGTTACTGAGGGTAAAATTAAATCGATTTCATTATCCGAAGTCAACGCCACCACTTTAGAGAAAGCAGCTAAATTGTCAAAAGCACCAATCTCTGCTGTTGAAGTTGAATTTTCTATTTTTTCAAGAGAAATTGTTCAAAATGGATTTGCTAAGAAAGCTGGAGAATTGGGTATCCCTATTATCGCTTATAGTCCATTATCAAGAGGGTTTTTAACTGGTGGGGTCAGATCTGTCTCTGATATTCCAGAAGGTGATTTCCGTACTCATTTTGATAGATTTAGTGCTGAAAATATTCAAAAAAATTTGAATATCGTCGAATTCCTCGAAAAAAAGGCTGCTGCTAAGAAGGTTACTCTTGTTGAATTTGCCTTGGCTTGGGTGAGATACTGGAGTGAAAAGACTATTGACGGAGTTAAATATCCAAAGATTATTGATATTCCAAGCACAAGTAGTTTGAAAAGAGTTGAAGAGAACTTCTCCAGTGTTGTTTTGACAAAGGATGAATTCGATGAAGTTAACAAGTTCTTGGATGGTGTCACAATCCATGGAAGAAGATATAACGAACTTGCAGACAAATTATTAGATTTATAAGAGAAAAGGTGACCGTATAGTGATTTAAGATTTAAGCCGAGGAGGTGGTTTTTAGTTGTACATGCTATATGCTTGACAACGCTTTACTAATTTTACGTAGCTTTTCTCTGACTCCTTCTCAATGAATTTATAGACACACTTTATTGCTTCATATTGAGTGACAATGATTTCAGATTATCGGATGAGAAACTATCTTCTATTGATTTATGGCTCCATGGCTGCTGTCAAATGCAAGTGTTGGCGCGAACTTCTCGGTCCTGTGTGTGGCTTTTTCACTTCAAAATGACAGAAATTTTTCAAAACGAACTAATAGCCGCAGATTTACAATATGTGGTTTTAAATTGATAATACATAAGGAACGCTCCTAACAGAATATACGGTATTATACCCATGTTTCGGTGGTTTACTAGAGTCTAATCATCAATGGATCGGGTTGGATGTGCTTTTGATCCACAATCTTGAAGAAGTGGAAAGGCACAACTCCGAGCCAATTCAAATCATATATAATCATGAGCTTTTTTCTATACACTTTAAACAATTCTTGGTTGCACCTGGCTAAGCTTTTGAAGTAGTAAAAAATTCAATGTCTTCTGAAAAGAATTCTGCGGTGCATGACATTCAATCAACTCATTCCACAGATATAGATACACATGAACCTGTCACTACGGAAATACCCTTTAGGCAATCATTGAAACTTTTCTTCACAACAAGATCTACACCAAGACAAGAGAGACCAAAGTTCTTTTTCTGGTATCCACCTGGTCAGTCAAAGTTTGAGAAAAAACTTGTGTTCAAGCTCGATGTTGCAATATTGTCATATGTGTGCCTGTCATATTTCATCAGATACTTAGATGCGACAAATGTTGCAAGTGCTTATGTTACTGGAATGAAAGAGGATTTGAGTCTAACAGGTGCTCAATATGTTTACCTAACTCAACTTTTTTCCTCTGCCTATTGTTTCTCTGGGTTTTTCTTCACTTTGATTTTAACGCGTGTGAGATTCTCTAGACTACTACCAGTGTTAGAAATAGTATGGGGATTATTAACTTTATTTATTTACAAAGCCACTTCTTTTAAAACCATTGCAGTCTTGAGATTTTTCCAAGGGATTTGTGAGGGTGCCTCATTCCCATGTATCCATTTCATCTTAGGATCTTGGTATACAAAGACCGAGTTGGGGAAGAGAACATCTATTTTCACGGCTAGTGGTATTGCTGGTGTTTTACTTTCTGGTTTGATTCAATCCGGATTACAGAAAAATCTCGATGGTGTTCGTGGATTAGCAGGCTGGAGATGGTTATTCATAATCGATGCGATTATAACATTCCCTGTGGCATTTCTTGGATTCTTTATATTCCCAGATTCTCCAGAAAATGCTACTGCCAAATTTTATCTCTCTGAGGAGGAAATTAAATTTGCAAATGAACGTATTAAAATCAATGGTAAATCAAGGGTTGATAGTTTGAATTTATCAACGTTCAAAAGAGTGTTCACGAGTTACCAATGGTACCTTTTTGTTGTGAGCTGGGTCCTCTGGGGGTTTTCAGGGACTCTGAGTGGTTATATGGGTATTGTTTTGAAAGCTCTTGGGTATAATGTCTATGACAGAAATAACATTCCAACAGGAATAAGTGGTGTTGGTATTTTGTCGTCGATTTTGGCAGGTTTTGCCGTTGATATGCTTGGAAGAAGAATCGATACCGCGCTATTCTTAACAGTACTATGGATAATTGGTCTTGCTCTAATAAAAACATGGGATTTGTCAAGAGCTGCTTTGATCACTGGCTACATGCTGATTGGTGTTTATTATGCTGTAAGTCCAGTGATTGTGGGGTGGTGTAATGAACTTTGTAAAGAGGACAACCAACTAAGAGCAGCCACAATTGGATCTTTGAATCTTTTCTCTGGGCTGTTGGGTATTCCATATACAATTGAATTGTACAACACGGATTATGCACCAAGGTATAGCAGAGCTTTAACTGCATCTCTTTCGTTGAGCACAGTTTTATTTTTCTATTTTCTAGTAATATTATTATTTGATAGATACCAGAATAGAAAGAGAGAATATGTGAGAGATAAAGTTGTTTTGGATGAGGAGATCAATGAATAAATCAGTAATATTAGAATTTGAAATTTATGTTATCCTTGAGATATGTTCTGATGATCTCCAAGATCTTAGCTGTACCTTTGTTTATCTTGTATTAGTAATTAGACCCGTATCTCAGTTTCATAATCTTCCGAATGATTTGCCAACATAAAGGGCCACTCAGTGCGCTTCCCCAACCTTTCAATCTTAAATCAAAAGACAGCACATGGGGCACTCTCGTTATTGCTACTCCTATCCGCTCTTTCATTGGCTGGATTAACCCCAAGATATTCCCAAGTGGAAAAAAAACATCATTGAACCCCAAAGATCACCGATAACTGTGCATCAAAAGTTTGAGCTTAAAAATTAAGCATAAATACACAAATTATTATCTGTGAGTCCTTGTCTTTTATGAAGGTCGCTGTACATTAAACGAAGTGATTATCATAAAGGTCAGAAAGTCAAGACTTATGCTTTTGATAATAATGGGGAATTTGTGGAGAACTGTACTGAAATATCAAAGGATTATGTGAAAAGAGACATGTGGCTGTCAACCGAGTCCCAGATATAACCAGGAAAGAATTCTTTAGGGGGAACTAGTTTAGAGGTTGTTGTTTATGTTTATACCTTTAAAGTTGTAATTACAACAATAAAAGATCTCCACGAGAGTTTTTGAATTTCCCCGTAAAAATATTTTCCGGCTCCTGAGTTTTCCCGCTTCACCAGTTTTTTTAAGGTGAAAACTTCCCGTGGTAAGATGCCTCGAAACTATTTGCTATAGTTTGTTTGGAGTCTTACATCACTCTTAACATCTTGGCAGAAATGATCGTTACAAGTTATGGATCGCTTGTTTGGCTTGGACGAGTTGTATATAAATATAGGCCCTAAAGCTCCGAATGTTCAAGATCCAAGATTCGAGATGTCTGGTAAGTGCAAATACGACTTTTGATTGTTCCTGATGTTTCAATTATTATTCTTGCTCACTACATTGTCAATGCTATTCAACACTGGGTCTACCTTGACTGCTGATGATGAGTATAATAGGCCGCAATTCCATCTCACTCCTGAAAAGGGCTGGATGAATGACCCAAATGGTCTTTGGTATGACAGAAAGGAGAAATTATGGCACGCATATTATCAACATAGTCCAAATGACACCGTTTGGACTGCTCCTGTTTACTGGGGTCATTCTACATCTAAAGACTTGATCACTTGGGATTTCCATGGGGATGCCTTAACCTCAGATGCTGAAGATGAAAGTATTTTTTCAGGTTCAATTGTTGTTGATAGAAATAACACTTCAGGATTCTTCAATGAATCTCAAGACCCAGAACAAAGAGTTGTTGCTATCTATACTTTAAACACGGATGACGGTCAAACTCAGGACATTGCTTACTCGTTAGATGGTGGTTATTCCTTCGTCAAATACGACGAAAACCCAGTCATTGATGTCGATTCAACTCAACAGCGTGATCCTAAAGTATTATGGCACGAGGATTCTAATCAATGGGTAATGGTGGTGGCAAAGAGTCAAGAGTATAAGGTCCAGATCTATGCCTCTTCCGATTTGAAAGATTGGGAATTGAAGTCAAATTTTTCCACTCATGGTGTTTTAGGATTTCAATATGAATGTCCAGGTTTATTTAAACTACCAATTGAAAACCCTAAAAATGATTCAATCACTGAGAAATGGGTGTTGTTACTTGCAATCAACCCTGGTTCTCCTCTAGGTGGGTCAATCAATCAGTATTTCATTGGTGATTTTGATGGTACTGAGTTCATTGCAGATGATCCTGCAACAAGATTCATGGATTTAGGTAAAGATTATTATGCCTTCCAATCATTTGACAACACAGATCCAGAAGACGGTGTTATTGGGTTTGCATGGGCCTCCAACTGGCAATATGCAAACACGGTCCCAACTGAGGCTTGGAGAAGTTCAATGTCTCTTGCTAGAAGACATACACTGAGATATATTGATCCTAATCCGGAGACTAATACCTTGAATTTGATCCAAAAACCTGTTTTCGAGACCAAAGAGACCAAAGAAGATGAAAGTTTGAAAGGATGGGAAGTGGTTAACGAATTTGAAGCTAATGATGTTGAATTTGACAGTAAATCTCTTGTATCTACTGATTTTGATAGTAAGAGAAATTCATCCGGTGTATTTGATTTTAACTTGACTTTCACAACTACTGGATCACAAACTTTTTCAATCAACATTAACTCTCAAATTGTTGAAGGGAGTGTTGAAACCATTCAGTTATTGTACGATGGATCAACATGGTACCTTGATCGTTCAACTCAACATCCGTTCCAAAGAAATACACCACATTTCACCGAGAGAATTTCTTTGTATACACAGTTTCAAACAACAGGGGATGAGGGAAGCACCTATAGTGTATATGGTGTTGTTGATAGAAATATCTTGGAGTTGTATTTCAATTATGGTGAGCTAGCCTCTACGAATACGTTCTTCTTCAGCCAAAACAAAATTCCAAGCAGTGTGGAGATCACAACTGATGCTGATGAATCAACTATTACCATCAACTCTTTGAAAATAAGAGAGCTGGGTTTGAAATGAGGGTTTACAAAACAAAACTTGCCTATGGTCTGATGTATAATGATTAATATTGTGCATTATAATATTAGTAATTCATTCAAAACACCGTAGCCAGCAGCATAACAACAAAACATTTCATTCATGGGACCATACTAATAGTTGCCAGCAACCAACCAGCTGCGCATATCTCCAAAGGTCCCCTTCCGTAATAACATAATCATAATCACAACTTTCTAACATCGATAGATTCGTTGTTTTTGATTTTGGTTCTAAGGGAGTCTAATCTCCCCAATAGCTTGTCTGTTTTGAGCTTACGCTCCTCAGGAGAGAGGCTGATTTGTTGAAAGTCCTCTTGAACAGCACTCTGATTTGGTTGATGTATGTCGATAGGTTTAGTGGCCATATTCCAATGATTAGCTAGTAAGGTGTCCGTTAGTTCAAAAAAGAGAAAGAAGGAAGATGAAGATGAAGTGGAAAGGGATAAAAAGATAAAGAGATAAAGAAGGTGTGTAGAACAAATTCGCGTTTTTTGACACATTCGCTGATCGCGTCTTTTCGAATATACCAAATTTTGGGAAAGTGCCATGTATTCAGATAAACAGGATGTGACAGGGTTGTCTGTTTCCCTTTCTGATGAATTGAAATATGATGGTTTATTTGTTCACAGGAGAATTTGTAATAATCAATATTCTGCCGTGGAGAACAGAAGCTGTTCCACTTTTCTGTTCCAATGAACTCTGAAGAGCAGAGAAAGTGAAGAAGGAAGATGACGGATGGCAAAGCCCTTGAATACTCTGAGGGCATTTGGCGTTTTATTCTTATAACATGGTTTGAAATTTTGCTCTTTAGGTATCATCCCTCTTTCAAAAAGATAAATGGGGCCTTTGTCACTGACTTTCCCTTGTCTTATTTCTTCTCTTAACTTGAGGGAATCATTCACCGACATTATACAAAATGGCCCTTCTGGATGGTCTGAGAGGCAGTTAACAAAGGCAGAATCAGCAACATGCATTATTTCTGTCTCGAAATCAACTTCGAAATCATATTCAATATAGTGGGAAATCCTGCACCTAGGGTTTTTCATTTCATCCTCACGAGAGACTAATAGGATTTGTGAATCCTCTTTATACTCGCGAGCACCATTTCCTTCCATCATCATCATATAAAGAGACGCTATCCCTCTATGATCAGAGACTATCTTAACATCTTTCTCTGGAAGACTTGGGCACTCTTTCCTAAGCTCGGTGATATTTTTTAGACAATGATCCAAGACTCGTTGTTGTCTTTCGAAAAATCTTTGGGCTGCAAGCGCATTCTTTAGAGTAGCAGATTGAACAAGAACACACAGATATAGCAAGAAACAAAATACTCCAAACAGAGAAGACCTCATGACTTTTATGTTCTAAGTTTTGTTTCTGAGAATCTAGAGACAACTTGAAAGAGCCAAGCGTAGTAAATGTTCTATCGGGAAATGTCTATTTATGTAGAATTTTTCAAGATCGCGTGGGGCCCTTTTAAGGCCGTTGTTGGTTTCACCAGATCTACAAATGCGAGCACAGCATCGTTTAAGAGCTACTGGAAGATCGAAATGTATTGATATTTGATTATAAGTGGTAAGGTTGTGCGGTTAATACTCGATCTCAAAGTGAAAGAATGGCTTTTCAATGTATTCATGGACTAGCCTCATGATACGACACGATAGGAAAATAGGAAGATTTGAAAAAATGAAGTCTTGGAATCTGAATAATGTCCTAGAGAATCTGTGCTCAATACAAGGTCTGAAATTAATTTCCTTAGCTATCAATTCATTTTCAAAAAGGTATAATGGTCCTCTTTCGCTTATTGTGATAGAATCATCATCATATTTTGGATCGTCATAGAATAGTAGTAAACAAGGTCCAGGTATATGTTCTTGCAAACAGGCACCGAACGTACTTACCACAAAATCCCCAATTGTTAGTTGGATTTCACTATCAGAAATTTGATCTAATGGTTTACCATCTTGAAAGTCATCCAGAAATTCACGTAACTTCGGGTATTCAGCTAAAGCCATTGGGAGACGTTCATCCCTCTCTATCTCAGAGTAGGCAGGAAAGTAGAATCGAATGTTGGACGCACCTCCTATAGAGTCAGCAACTACTCTTGCCTTAATCTCGGGTAGGATTGGATGTTCAACGTATAGCTGTGTCATGTTGGATAGACAGTTTTCCAATGCGATTTGCGTCCTATCGAATTGTCCCTGGGCCTTCAGAGCGTTTTTCAAAGTTGCAGCTTGAGTAATACCAAGCAAGGCAAAAGCAAATGTAACAAGGTATGATCTCATGGTGGTTGATATCTATGTGAATGGTTGTGTGTTTTGATAGAGTTTAGCAACGGGAAAGGGAATCTTGAGGGGTTTATATAGGAAAAATTCATGTGTACGGATTTTGAACGCTATGCCTTAGAGGTCTTTAACAACTACAAGTTGTGCAGCTCTATGAAACTCTGAGTTGCGTTGAGAAGCAATATTTAGGATTACATCTATTTAATGAGGAAAGATCTTTTGATATAGTTTTGCCAAAACGTTAAAACTACGGGAACTTGAACGTGGAAGTCTTCTTGCAGCAGATCGTATTGTTCGCTGAGTTCAGCCAATCACAAGAGCATCAGAGCACCAACCAAAACAGCCAAATGAATGTAAGGGATTCACAACAAAATATGATTTCTACCAATCACTTAGACCAAGAGGAGTGTGGCATTTATTGGAAAACGAAGGCTACGTCGAAACATTCTTTAACTGCTTGAGCTGTCATAGATCTCGTATTTCTTGACATATTATTTGGCAATACGTATGATAGATAATTCATAACTCCAGCTGTAGGTTTCAAAGGTTGAAATCTCTTTAAAGATTCAGGATGATCACAGCTCACAATGACTAGAGTCTAAGTGATGCTGTCAAAGATAACCAATGACCTTCCTCTATTAATGGTGTTTTCGATACTTTTGCGTGCTTTATATACTTCGGGATTAAGCCCTGGGAATATACGGACGTCTGCCTCTTGGTGCTTTAGTATACATACAATAGTTAGGTTTGATCAATTCCAAGCTTTTGGGAAGTGTCAGAAAACGACATTTTGAATCACTCAAATGGTGCTCCAATACAGGAAGCAGTGTACAGGGAGATATTTATAATATGGATGATAGCATTATTTATACAAAATTTGAAAAATCATGTGTTTTGTAGTGAGTGAAAAGCTACTAAAATAAGAAGGACACCAGCCTCATCATTAATGGAAGGGTCAAGGTTGATGAGCCACTTTCATAAGTTGAAACAGCAGCAACGGAAGCCGATAATGAGCTAGTTGATGATGGCAAAGATGTTTGTGTTTGGATTAGGGTCTCTCTTTGTGACTCGGAAGTTAACAATTGTTCAGAGGCTGAAGTAGCGACTGCTTTTGGTGCCAAAGATTGTTGTTCATTCGCAGAATTGGTGGATTCTCTAGAAATTGTTGTCTTGGAAGTTAAGATTGACGATTGAGTTGTTGAGGAAACTTCTTGAGCAGCTAATTTTGAGGATGGTGTTGAGGTCGAAGATTCAACTTCAGCAGTCGACTTCAAAATTTGGGTTGGTGAATTTAGGGGGGTAAATGACTTTGAGCTAGATGAGGCTAGAAAAAAAGCTGTTGGATATCCAGTAGCGACTTCACTAGAACTTTTGAAACCGGATGAGGTAGAGGGAGTAATGGTGACCAAAACTTGTGTACAGATATTATCTGAACATGAAGTAATTGTCTTCACAATTGTGGAATTTTCCACTTGATAGGCAGTAGAGAAGGAGTTGGAATCAGAGATTGATGAAGAAAAAGCGCTTCGAGAGGTGGAGGTTGTGGTGGAAGTCGTTGTAGCATTCACTGGGTCTTTACCAAGACAAGAGATACAAATACCGGAAACAATAGAAGAATAAGAGCTCGAATAAAGGGTGACACCGCTTGAATAGTGATGATTCTTGAACTGGGGTCCCCTCTGATGATATTGATGATTCTGGTGAGCTGGATGAGGATTCCAACGAGGATGAGGGGGTGATTTGGAATGAGCTGGTCGTGTCAAGCCTCGCTGAAGACTCTTAGCTTGTTAATGAAGAAGAGACTCTTGTGGATGATGGTGACACTTCTGAGGATAAAGATGTACCAGCGCTTGACGATTCAGCTCTTGAATCAATACTCGAAGCAGGGGAAGTACAGGAACCAGACACCGTTCCAGTATAGGTGAGTAGAGTGGAAGCAGAGGTGACGCTGAGTGAAGTTGTCGATGGACTAGAATATGACGTATCATCAGATCTTGTGTTTGGCGAACTATAATCTGATGCAGTAACAGCATTTGGGACAGCTTCGGTGACTTCAACTAGCTTCTCATCACTTGAGTCTTGACCATTAGCAAGTGAGATTTCACCCCTATCAGTATCCCATACAGCAAAGATACCTTTCAAAAATGGTGAACCAAGAATAACACCATTTCCTTCCGAGTCAACGATATAAGTTGTACAAATATCATCGCCATCTCCATCTCTGATTGGTTCGTTGTTGTTTGTGAGTGGGACAAGAAAATCATTTGGTGACCATGTAAGTTTTTTACCACTAAAGTCAAAAATAAGAGGAATGGCCTCCTTACATTTCAAGACATAATTTGAGGAAGTGTCATAACCTTCTATTTCAATAGTGGCTAATTTAGCACCCAGGGCTTGATGAATCTGGTTATAATGTGCTGTCTCTGTACCTAATCCAAAAGCAGCACCTGTATCCAATAATGTAGGGTATCCATTTTGGTTTATAACCTGGCAATTAGAAGCCACTCCTGATAATGTGACATACCATGAATTGCTACCGAGTGCTGGAACGGTTTCAAGAGTACCAGAATATTTTGATTCATCAATACCACCAAACAGAACAGCACCAGATTGCGAAGACGATGTGTAATATGTATTGAAGAGTTTTCTTGAAGTCAACCCTTTATGAACCAAAGCATTGGTAAAAGTTGGTGCAACATCATCACCAGCGATGAAACCCAACCCTGCAACATTAACATCACTATTTGAAATCTGAAGAGTACCGAACTTAAAATCAGGAACGGTCAAACCAGCGATCTTCAAAGTATCATTGAAATAGAACCCGGATCCTCCAGAACCATCCATATAGCCAACTGAGTATTTAGTTGTTGTATTGACAGAGGTCGCCGAACCTGAGCTATCATAAGCTCCATATTCGGTACATCCGTATTGTTGACAGTAGTCACTATTTTCCACATTCATGGCAAGTGTGAATGATCCTGTATCAAATAGAACAGAAATCGCTTGACCAGGTGTTCCTAGTTCCAAAGTCCCTTGGAAAATGTATTGACCGGAAACTGGTTCTTTATAGCTTTCATTGAATGATCTTTTCTCCAAATTATCAGTATTTTTTCCTATATTGACTTTCACAACATCAGCAGCTACTAGACTAGCTGCTAGCGATAATAAGAATGAATAACCAAGCTTCATCATGAGCGGTTGATAACTGATTCAGTTTTTTTTCTTAAGCTTTCCTATGCAATTGTGAACTTTAAAGGAATTGGGTTGATGGATAATTGGGAAATCGTTGCCATCTTTATATCTTTGTTGACCTTCAGCATCGAAACAGCATGTAGCTGCTTCCAACCTTCAAAACAGCACAGCTGCATAACAAGGTTTCCCTGAGATATGAAACAAATCGAAACTGCCTGACCTAGAAATATGCCATTTTTACCTAGTGAGGTCTGTCAAAGTTGATCAACGATTTAGATTTCTGACAAGTTATAACCAATCTAAACAAACAGCATCATATAGACAGACTATCTCATTTCCTCGAGTATATGGTATCAAGCAATCATAGATAGCCATTTACTTGAAGCAAATACAACAGAGATCATTTCCATACGTTTGGAAAAGTAAGGAGCTTTGTCCAAAGTGTGCAGCGTCCACCCTGCGCGCGTTATGCTATTGTGGAATCCCGATTAGGAAACTTTTGATGAGCCAAAAGAACCTCAGAAACCTCAAACATTTCCACAACGAGCGAGATGAATGGAACTGAATGATTTCAACCATTGAAACTTGGTTCATCGTTTGGCATTGGCCATTCCCTTCTTCGGCATAGAATACTTTTGGGATTTGATGAAGACTGCAACAGTTTGGGTTTTTGGAACCCTTGCAAAGGCAGAGAAACTTGACAGAAGCACCATTATGGCTTTTAAAGTGGCTGCTCTTTTTCTAGTTTACGTGAATTGAACGAGCCCTGATTCCAAGAGGACGTTGGGTATGAACAGAAAGTCATCAAACATAATCTCTCAAGTTTCCTCGATAGTAGGTCAGAATATAATTTTAGAGCCCAAAGTGTAATGAAGCCGGTGAGGTGACTGCTAAGGGATATGCCGTCAAGGAAAACCAACTGTGTGTATTGGAACATTATTTGATACATTATTTGTAAGAATAATAAACTAATTACCAATAGATTCGGAATGTTGTTATTATGGTATGACTTTCCTTGATATTTGACTAATTATTTTTGTTGGTTCCTAGCCTTTGACAACGTAGTCAGTCCCTCAAAGTTCGCCTATACATTTCATCAATAGCGACTCATCGAATGATCTATCGTTTGGAGTCGAATCCTCAATGAATTCTTGAGTCATCCTTCGCTAAATACTTGGTCATAACAGAGAGATTTGCTTTATTGATTAAATATATTTAAGTCTCTTCACGACCGGGTGAGAAAACGCCAAATTATAATATATATATTTTTGGCGGCGGCGCGCTAGACGCGTAGAAATCGAATAAACTACAAACAAACATCAAAACTTCACCAAACTGTTCAAAAGAGCGCCAGAAACCACACACAGGTATCGAATCATGACTACCGAAAGTACATCGGTGCGCCGCTCCCAGCGTATAAAGGCCATAGAGTCCTCTCAGCCGGTGATCCAAGATGATGATATTGATGACGCTACATATGGAGACGAATCCGAACATGCTACCCCAAGAAAGAGGAAGAGAAACGCAACTAAGCCGTCAGCTGGTAATCCAAGCAAAAAATCCAAGCAGAATGAAGTTGATGCTTATGCTGAAATGAGAGAGAACTTTAAAGAGAACTATATATTCCAAGCTTTGAATGATTCCGAAGCGTCAATCTCTGAATTGGCTAACGATTGGCTTGAAAATTATAGAGACAATAAAGATTTGGCAAAGAGGGACTTAGTCAATTTGATCTTAAATGTCGTTGGATGTTACACGACGATTGAAGAACATGACGTTGCGAATAATGAAAGTGCTTCTGAAACTGTTTCTGAAATACAGACTTTTTTCAAACGTCAGAAAAATCATGAATTTTACTTGATTTCAAAAAAACCTGAATATAGTCATTTGAAGAAAAATTTTATTGAATTCACGAATGCAATCATTTCAATCAGTGATGAAAACGGGTTGTTGTTTGAAAATATCATCATAAGTGAGGAAGATGAAGAAGTTGAAGAACCTGAAGATACAAATTTGATGGAAGATTTACTAATATGGCTATCATCATTCTCAGTGTCATATTTGAGACCATTGAGATATGCATCTACCTTAGTCTTGCTCAACATTGAAACAACTCTATGTCAAACAATTTCCAAAGTCAATACATCAGTGGAGAAATTCAAATATCAGCTTGAAACGGAGGAAAAGAAAATATCAAAGAAAGCGACAAAGGCCCAACAAGCAAGATTAGACCAAATCACATCAAACGTTGAACAGTATTCCAATCAAGCATTGATCTTGGAGAACTTCATCCAAGATATCGTTAATACAACGTTCATCCATAGATTTAAAGATACTGATTATCAAATTAGAGCGGAAGCTATGTCTGCTTTAGGCGATTGGATGGACTTACATCCCCAAGTGTTTTATACTGTGATGTATTTAAAATATCTAGGCTGGGTCCTATCTGATGAGAATGCACATGTTAGATTACAAGTTGTCAAGACTTTGATTAAATTAATAAAGAAAAATATAACTGTCACTGGGGTTACACAGTTTTTTGAAAGATTCAAATCAAGAATCATCGAGATTGCCTTCCATGATGTTGATAAAAATGTTAAAACAAACGCTATTAATCTATTGATTGAACTCAACAAAAACGGATTCTTGGAAGATGAAGAGATTGGTCAAGTGTCATCTCTAATTTTCACTTCGAAAGATCCAAAAATAATCAAATTAGTTTCTAAATTCATCCATACTGTTGAGGCTGAAAACACCAAGGCTTCATTGGAATCATTAGCCGCTATTGTTAGTACAGAGGAAGATGCTTTCCCAATCGACTTGAAAAGCGTTATCAAGTTCCATAATTTGATTGAGATTCTCACTGTGGCCAATGAAGTCAGTAATGAAGACCAGCAAGAACCAATTGTGAAATCAAATTCAATTAAACCTTCGCCTTTTGCCATTGCTGGTAAGGAACTTTTTGCCCTTCCAGCTTATTCAGAGTATTGGGAATTTCTTATCAAATATTTCTTATTGGATTTGAGTTCTATAGATGTTGTGGATGAAGAATTAACAAATGCAATTGCATTGAATGAGGAGCAAGAAACAATCTTGTTTGGATTGATACATGGTGCCTTGATATTTTTGAAAGAGCAAGATGATGAATCGCAAAATAAGAAGAGGTCCAAGGATGACGCGGAGGGATCATCTATACAAAAATTGATAACCCATCTTCCTTTGTTATTGAAAAAAGTTGAAAACGAAGATAGAGATTTATCAACATTCATTCAAATTTTATCAATTTATCCTGTGGAGTTTTTTGAAAATTACAATCAAGCAAATATTTATAGGTTAATTTTCCAACACTTAATTAAACATTTCAAAAATAATTCAGTGGGTAATTTACAAAATGAGTTCAAGTTATTACTTAAAATTCTTGATGAAACTTATGGATCCACAACAGTGAATGACATCAATGTCTTCTTCAAGGATTTAATTGCAGAACTCATCATTGAGTTTGATAACTATGTTAACGACTCTGGATTCGAGCTGGGGAAAACATCTATTGAAACACTACATGAAGACTTTGCTTTGAAACTTCTTATTCTAAGTCTTAAGTATGACACAAGTGATTGCCTAAAAACATTTGCAAATGTTAAGAAGAAGATCTTCACAGTACTACCAGATTTCAAAATTGAAACGATCACTGTTGAAGCTTCAACTTCACTAATTGAGCTTTTCCTCACTGCTACTTCTTACAAACTCAACTTTTTAATACACACACAAGAAGAACTTGATGTTGAAAAAGAGTTACAGATAGTCCCAGAACTCATTCAAGAATATCAGTACCTATTGACAGAAATTGCACATCCTGAATTTCAAACAAAAGTTGTCTTTGCATTATTGAGTCTTTTAACCCTTTTGAAAAATTTCTTCATTGATCCAAATCCATCATTGGAAAACATTAACAGATTTCACGACGTTGATTTAGCATCTTTGGCACTTTCAGAACGCACTACTGAAGAGATTTTGCGTTTATTCTTAATCAAAGAGGCTCTTTATTCCAACTTGCATGATGTTGATCTTGAAAGAGATGATGATGAAGATGTGAATTTAAACGCTGTTAAGATTGAAACTGGGACTTTAGAAGATCATGAATTAGCTCAGAAGGAGTTAGAGGTTGATCTTGACTTAGCTCTTTATACTGCTAAATTACTTGAATTTTCTCATACTGAATTGTTAGATGGTAAAATACTAAGAAGAATCAAGTTAAATAGAGGTGAATTAGGTGAATTATTCAATAGTGTTCTTGAAGGATTTGAGAAAGAATTAGAGAAAGAACCTAGTAATGTACAACAAGCAAACTTGATCAAGAAAAGGGCATTTTTGATACAACCTCGAACTCCTCAAAGAACTCCTCAATCACAACAAAAGAGTAAGAAACCTATTCAAAGACAACAAGTAATTCACGAAGAGAATGAAGATGAAGATGAAGAAATTGAAGATAGTGTTCCTGAAATAGCTATGGATGATTAGATTTTCTTGCATAAGGGAAATGATGTAATGCTGTAATATTTATGATAACTAATATACTGAGTTTATGTAGCACTACAAGCTTTCTATATCTAAACCTTAATGAAACATAAATAAATTACTCTATAAATTACTCTATAATGTTAAGCGACTAATCTAATGTAATAATTCTAATTAAATGTGTAAATTGTATGAAAACTTGAACCCCCGAGCTGTGTAGCAAATGAAAAATGATTATGTATTAATTTAATCAACTTCTTCAACAGTTGGACCTTCGTTTTCTGGGGCTGGTGGAGCACCACCTGGGAAACCACCTGGAGCAGCACCACCTGGGGCACCACCGTTTTCTTGGTAGAATTTGGTCAAGATTGGGTTAGCAACGGCTTCCAATTCTTTTTGTTTGTCAGTGTATTCATCTTCAGCACCTGATTGGTTTTCGTCTAACCATGAGATGGTTGATTCAATAGCTTCAGTCAATTGTTTCTTTTCATCTTCAGAAACTTTTGAGGTGAAGGCTTCTTCAGAAGTGGTGTTTTTCAAAGAGAAAGCATAAGATTCCAAACCGTTCTTAGCACCGATTCTGGCAGCTTCCTTTTCATCTTCTTCTTTGTATTTTTCAGCTTCTGAAACCATACGTTCAATATCTTCTTTTGATAATCTACCTTTATCGTTGGTGATGGTAATTTTTTGAGTTTTACCAGTACCCTTTTCTAAAGCAGAGACATTCAAGATACCATTAGCATCAACATCGAAGGTAACTTCGATTTGTGGGACACCTCTTGGAGCTGGTGGGATACCAGATAATTCGAATTTACCTAACAAGTTGTTATCCTTTGTTCTAGCTCTTTCACCTTCAAAGACTTGAATCAAGACACCTGGTTGGTTATCAGCATAAGTTGAGAAAGTTTCAGATTTTTTGGTTGGAATGGTGGAGTTTCTTGGAATCAATTTAGTCATAACACCACCAGCGGTTTCAATACCCATGGATAATGGAGCAACATCCAATAATAACAAATCTTGAGTCTTAGATGATTGATCACCAGTCAAGATAGCAGCTTGGACAGCAGCACCGTAAGCAACAGCTTCATCTGGGTTGATTGATCTGTTTGGTTCTTTACCGTTGAAGAATTCGGAAACTAATTTTTGAACTTTTGGAATACGGGTAGAACCACCGACTAAGACAATTTCGTCAACCTTTGATTTATCTAAAGCAGCATCTCTTAAAACTTTTTCAACTGGGTCAATGGTAGATCTGAATAATGAAGCACATAATTCTTCGAATCTAGCTCTGGTGATTGAAGTGTAGAAATCAATACCTTCAAACAAAGAATCAATTTCAATTGAAGTTTGAGCAGATGATGACAAAGTACGTTTAGCACGTTCACAAGCAGTTCTCAATCTTCTTAATGATCTTTGGTTAGAAGAGATATCTTTTTTGTTTTTACGTTTGAATTCAGCGACGAAATGTTCAACCAATTTATGATCGAAATCTTCACCACCTAAATGGGTGTCACCAGCGGTGGATTTAACTTCAAAAATACCATCTTCAATGGCTAATAATGAAACATCAAAAGTACCACCACCTAAATCGAAAATCAAGACATTCTTTTCACCTTCATCTTTCTTGTCTAAACCGTAAGCAATAGCAGCGGCAGTTGGTTCGTTAATGATACGTAAAACGTTTAAACCGGCAATTAAACCAGCATCTTTGGTAGCTTGACGTTGAGAATCGTTGAAATAAGCTGGGACGGTAACGACAGCGTCGTTAACTTTGGTACCCAAGAAAGATTCAGCGGTTTCTTTCATTTTAGTCAAAATCATGGATGAGATTTCTTCTGGAGTGAAGACTTTAGTTTCACCTTTGAATTCAACTTGGATCTTTGGTAAATCAGCGTCTTTGACAACTTTGAATGGGAAATGTTTAACATCTTGTTGAACTTCAGCATCATCGAATTTTCTACCAATCAAACGTTTAGCATCGAAGACGGTGTTGGCTGGGTTCATAGCAGCTTGATTCTTAGCAGCATCACCGATTAATCTTTCAGTGTCGGTGAAACCAACGAAAGATGGGGTGGTTCTGTTACCTTGATCGTTGGCAATAATTTCAACACGATCATTGGCGAAGTGAGCGACACAAGAATAGGTAGTACCTAAATCAATACTTTAGAATTGTTAGTATGCTTGTTCATCATGCAATGTTCTTACAAGGTCAATTGGGTGATAAATCTAATCTTCAAAATTCATTCCAATCCATTTGGGAGGCGAAAGCTAATCCATCAGCCAATGAACAGCTCAACACAACCCAGATAGTTAAAGAGATCCGATAAAATGGGGACACGCCAGTTCCAGATCCAACCCCCATTGACTCTTGCACATAAGTTTTCTGTAGACATACCCAACAGCTTTACTCATTGTAATATAATTCTATTGTGATTCAAAGGAATTGGTGAATTATTGAGAAAAGAGTAAGAAGACAAAAAGTGAAATTGCACGGTTTCTATATAAATTTTTCAAAAAACGAAAAATCGTCGACGCTTTGTAAAATCAACTTTTTTTTCATTCTAGAAAATTCCATTGAGATGACGAAAATAAAAAAATATTTGGACGGGGCTCAGAACCGCCGAGAAGCACTATTACAACACTATTGTTTAGTTGTTTAATTGTTTAATAAGTCGACAGTGATGCTACAATAGTGGTAAATAATCTCGTTTATAAAAAAAGTAGCTGTGGGTCCAAGAGGACCAACGACAGGATAGGAGGAGCTATTGGATATTAATCATTTGGTCTTGTCAGTCTTCTCTTCGACCTCTCTAACCAAGCTGATGGAACCAATGCTCTTCAACCCACGCTTGACAGTTCCCCAGTATGTCTTGACTGCTGGTGGGATATTCTGTGCGCTGACGACACCGTCAATTCTCACTTCCCAGTTCTTCAAAGTGTTTCTGGTGAATACAGATCTCTCGGTCTTGACTTTGATAAAGATGGAGTACAACACTAATGAGATCCATGATCCTTTGTAAAACAAGATAGATTGTAAGATCAAAAAGACCAAAAGGGCCAGTTCAAAAGAAGATGCTAATCTTCTGGATAAATCATGGTACTGCTTAGCAAAATTGGACACTTTAGTAGATAATGATTGTGGAGCATTAACAGCTGGCAAGACATCTGTAGAACTAAAGCTGAGGACATGGAATAATGAAAAAATGTAGAAAGGGGCAATAGCCAATGATTGTTTTGGTAAAATTAACCAAATCAAGGCATCGTAGAAATAGTGGACATTATCATCAGATAATAATGCACCGTAAACCAATGATCCTGTTTTTGACTGATATCTACCCAAGCTTTCATAAGTGACAATACCAAAAGCAACCAATGCATTGACAAAGATCAACGAATACCATGTAGTATTCAACCAACCTCCTGATTTCCATGATAACAAGTATAAAATAGTGTTGATCAACACCAAAAAGTTCGCAACGAACCAACCGGCTCTAGGATAAGAACTCTGAGTAAGGATTGTTAGTATTAATTGGGTCCGTGATTAAGGAAGGAATAGAAAGAAGGCACATACCTGAACCAATTTCAGCAAATTTTGCACTGGTGAGCCTCTGGAAATTGGGCTTCCTGGAGTTGTTTGGCCTCCGGTTGACGTGGCAGTAGTTTGACCTGATCTGACAGGCTCTTCTTTTGGGATAGTAGCTTGTGCCATTGTATCGTTTCTATAACTATTTATTAACAATAAGTTCTAAGAAAATAAAACAACAATTGAAATGAAATAAATTGAGTTTAAATAGTTGATCTTGTGATAAATTTAAAGGATTGCTCATTCAAGTGACACATATTTCACTTTCCACACTGAATTTGCTATGTGCCCAAAGAGGAATGGTTAAGACCGCTGCTGATGTGTTGATGTATAGCCAAAAGGACCAGGGCACAATCCACAAACTGATCTTGTGTTCGAATAGCATTTATCATTGAGATTCTTTCTATATGGCACACTTGATCTTCGATGGAGTCGAAGGCAGCTCCTTTATTGTAGTGTGCAATTGAATATGTCTAATTTGAGCTGAAAAGAGGTTATTGCACTAGATCCATGGTGATTAAAGGATCATGGACTTGAGAGTTGAGAGCTCATTGTTGCTCCCTTTCATGGTTGATTAAAGCTTCAATGATTATCCTTGTAGTCCCATGAAGATATCAGTTACGATTCGATTGTTGCCAAAGTAGGTTATAATTGTAAAAGTTATATTCCACGAACACACAGCGCTTAACGGGATTATTTAGAGCCTGAACATTTTCCAAAACTCTTCCAAATGCTTATGAGCCAAGTATCGACGTGCCGCCGTATATATATAAGAAAGATCTGATCCATTATGAGGTTTTTGTGGGTGTTGCTGCTATCCCAGTTAGTTGTTTCGCAGTCATTTGAAGAGATATTCAACGATATCCTACCTAAAAGGCTCCAACAACAACACGAGTTTAGAGCCTTAGAGATTCAGTCAAGATTGTACGCAAACAGATATGTTAATATAGAAGACCTCGTGGGTGATCTTGTAGGGGATCCAAGTTATGTCAACTCTTTTGACTTCAACAAGGCTTTTGATTACAATTATGAGGACTATGAACCAAGTAAGCTCAAATCAACTCAAGACTTATCGCAAGAGTTGGAGAATGGGTTATATATTGAGTTGTTCCAAGTCTATTCAAAATTTTGTAGAGTGTATGAGATCTTGGAAGAGATGACCATTGATGATTTTGTTGCTGTTTATGATCATGTTTATGGAGATCAGTTACCAGAAGAAGTGTTTGAATCCTTGGGAATAGGCGAGAATCCATTGTTCAACAACATTTTTGATTTCAATAACGGATTTGGAGAGGAATATAATGGTACAATAAAATCTTACGTTCCATTTATTGACTTAGATGACTATCAAGGAGATGAACCAGAAGTGCAAATACTGATTTTTTTTTCATTTATCAAGATCCCAATATTTATTATCAAGCTTATTGCTAAGATCATGTGGATTTTGATCAAGATCAAAAAATATATCGAGCTAATTGAAAACAAAATAATTCTTTACATCATCAAGATTATCAAAAAAATTTGTAAAATAATCATGAGAATTAAGAAAAAAATATCCCAAATCATTAAAGATTTTAAAAATTTGTATATTCCATATAGAATAGCCCAAAAGATTATTGCAATCATTTATCTAATCATCAAAAACCTAAGAATCTTGTCTTGGGAAGTTCAAGATATTCTTTATAGATATCAATGGAAATTGGTGTTCATCATTAGACATGCGGAGAAGAAGTTCTTACTATATGCCATTTTCTTCAAAGAATGCATCTATGGGAAATTAGATAAACCAACAAAAGAAGAACAAATGTATGAAGGGTTCATTAATGCAGATGATGATTATTATGACTGGGATGATTATGATTATTTCAAAGAGTTTTCACATTATTTATATATGCCGAATTATAAAACCAAAGATCAAGAATTACAAAAAGTTATTGAATATATCAAAGATTCAAATGAAAATGGTCATGAACTAAGTGATGATGAAGAAGGTGATGAAGAAGGAGAATTGGAAGATTTCTACTTTGATTTGAAGGAAGAGTTTGGTTTTGATTCGGTTCATCTTAGCTTGGGGAAAAATGCCTACATTAAGGAAACTCCTAGAAAGAAAAAAATGTATTAACTTTTATATTACTTTATTTATTGCTTAGCTTTTTTAGAACCATCGTTGCTTTGTCCTGGTTTAGCCTTTCTCTTCTTCACAATAGATGTTAGGTCATTGACTGCTGCTCCACTCGTACTTGTTTTTGGTTTAGCCTTATCACTTTCTGTAACTTCACCCAAAATCCCCTTAATAATATCATTTTTCTGTTCATCAAATGCCTCATTTGGATCTTTTTGTAAATCATCCAGTCTTGATCCCAATTCTTTAATCAATCCTAAATCTTTCTCATCATCTTTTTGTTCCGCTTGTTTCAATTTAATACTTTCAATGGCTTTTTGTAAATGTTTGACAGCATCTTCTTTAGATCCAGCATCTGCGAAATTGAACTCCAAAGCCAATGATAATTTATAATGTGCTTCACTAATTAATTCTGATTTGAATGGGAATAATTCCTCCCTAAGTTTCAAAAGAGATTCAAAATCGTCAGAGGCTTGCTTAAAATTTTCAGTCTCTAATGAAATCTCACCAAGTAAATCATGGATATCCGATAATTTGATCTTGGTTGTTACAATTGGATCTGTCGATTTCTCAGCATCTTCAGGAATTGAAGATAATTTGTGAGATTCTGGTAAAGATTGTTCATAAAGACTTCTTGAAAGATCCAAGATCTCCCATGCCACTTCAAAATCGGATTGTTCTTCCTGTGCTTCTTCTTGTTGTTGTTCATTCTTATCTTCCCCTTCATCTTCTTCTTCATCTTCCCCTCCTTCTTCTTCCTTTCCTTCACTTCCCTCTTTGTCTTGTTTCCCATCTTCATCCTCATCCTCTTCTTCAGCTAGTGGGACATCTTCACTAAATTGGAACAATCCTTTATTTGGTGTATCTTCTTTATTTGCTTCTTCTTTATTATTTGAAGACAGTGCGGCAGCATCATCTGGGTTCCCACCAAAGATCCCATTCTTAGAAACAGCAACTTGAAATAATGCCTTCCCATATAAAAATAACAATTCTGGTGATTCTTTACCATCATTACCACTGGAGTATTCTTGACACGCCTCTCCATATTGCGCAACGGCTTCTTCATAATCTTTAGAAGCATATGACTTAGCACCTGATTCCAAAAGCTTGGAGACCTCACTTGAATATTCAGACATAGCTATAAGGGTCGTTTTTATATAAATCAATTTCTATAGCTTAAGACAAGTTTATGTCAAAATTTAACGTGTTTTAATGGGTTTTGAATAATCTCGCGTACATTTTGATTACATAATAATATTGAAAAAATGGTCGTAATTCGTCTTTCTCACGTGACAGTAACCCTCCCCTTGTGCCCTCAATCCTTACCAGTTACACCAAACCGGAACTCATTTTGCCCCGAATAGTAATTTTCGATTTTGTGATTTTTCATTTTCTGTTTCAAACGCGTATTTTGGTTTTTTTTTAGGATCGAAATCGAAATCAAAACCAGATTCAGACTGGATTTATTATTCTTCCTTTTGTGACTTTGAAGCCCTTTTGAGCCTTTTGCAATTGACTTGTGAAGCGCGTTGTTGAAGACAAAGACCAACACAGACAGACCAGAATGAGCTCCATGATTGATAGCGTTACGCCTAAGACAAACAGTCTAGTGGATCCTGCGCCAGTGGGAAATGGACACTCTGACAATATCAAAACAGAAAGTACCCAAGACGAAATACCAATCAAAGAAAGCGCCTCGACCGACAATGTCGAGATCCCAACTGAAGGCGGCTCTGCCTATCTCAATGGTCACGCTAACGGTGCTGGTTCATTGGGAGGATTGGAACCTCCAACTCAAGAAGCTCCAAATATCAAGAATTCTGCCGCTGCCCCTGTTATTCCAGAGATCAAAATCATTAGAAGAAAATTGAATGGTTATGTTGGATTTGCCAATTTACCAAAACAATGGCATAGAAAATCCATCAGAAGAGGTTTCAATTTAAATTTGTTGAGTGTTGGTGAATCTGGGTTGGGTAAATCCACTTTGATTAATACATTGTTTAATAAAGAGTTATATCAACCAAAAGAACCAAGAGACCCTGCTGTGGATAGACCAACTGGTGTTTCAATTGAAACCATCAGTGATGATATCGAAGAAAATGGTGTCAAGTTACATTTAACAGTCATAGATACACCAGGTTTTGGTGATCAAGTTAATAATACCGATTCATGGCAACCAATTGTTGATGAAATCAATTCGAGATTTGACTCATATTTGGAATTTGAAAACAAGATAAATAGAACCACTGCTAGTGACAATAGAATCCATGCTGTCCTATACTTCATTGAACCAACAGGCCATTCTTTGAAACCTTTGGATATTGAATTTTTGAAACAAGTGCACCAAAAGGCTAATATTATACCTGTTATTGCAAAATCAGATACTTTAACTGAAGAAGAAATATTTGAATTCAAACAAAGAATATTGGATGATATTAAAACTCAAGGCATTGAAATATTCGAACCAACAGTATATGAGAATGATGATGAAGAAACAATCTCTGCCACTAAAGATATCTTGAGTAAAGTTCCGTTTGCCATTGTTGGTTCAACAACTGAAATCCAAACACCAGATGGTAGATCTGTTAGAGGTCGTCAATATCCATGGGGTATTATTGAAGTCGATAATGAAGATCATAATGATTTTGTTAGATTACGTCAATTATTAGTTAGAAACTTTTTGGAAGAATTAAGAGAGAACACTTCAAATAAGCTTTATGAAACTTATAGAAGTGAAAAATTAAATAAATTAGGTATCCCACAGGATCATACTGTTTTCAGAGAATTCGATCCTTCGATTAAACAACAAGAAGAAAAAGCATTACATGAAGCTAAACTAGCTAAATTAGAAGCCGAAATGAAACAAATATTTCAACAAAAAGTTAGTGAAAAGGAGAAAAAATTACAAAAATCAGAAGCTGAATTATTTTCTAGACATAAAGAAGTTAAAGAAAAATTATTAAAACAAGTTAAAACTTTAGAAGAGAAGAAGAAACAATTAGAAAATGCTCGTTTGAATCCTCATACTTATGAATCAGCCCCACAACCAGCCCAAAAGACTAAAAAGGGGTTCCTACGTTAGAGATGGGTTCATTTTGGACTATATTGATATTGAATGTTGATGTTCTACTGAAACCTATTATCCTCATCTTTTATTTTTGTTCTTCTGCTTATACTCTCATGTTATAGACCAACAAGTTCATCAAGTTTCCGTCTCTGGATCCATGTGCTATCTCTTCTGTTGTATTCAATTATGTTTAATTATGTTGAAAGCCTTCCTATGGACTATACATTCGATTGTAGTTGAAGCCTCATGGCGCTCTAATCTTTTTAGTAATTGTTGATCTTGCGAGATTTGTGCTGGCGTCTGTAATTTCTTTTCGCGAAAAGATTGATGCAGATGAGCATTTTATGCTGAACGGTGGGAATTGGTATAAAGATGGGTGGAAATCCATGCTTCTGACTTTGACCAATGCGTGCTAGAAGGTATAACGAAGTTGTTGGCTGTTGATATAGGAAATATGGAAGTGCTCAACGTGACGGTGGCAAACATCCACTGTGAAGACTGCAGACAATCCATCATCAAAGTGTTATCAGATTTGTTCGAGATCACAGACCATCTGCCAGAGATCAAATCGTCAGATAAAAACTTTGCCACGGTGAGAATAATAGACGATACAGATATAAGCATCCTGACCTATAAGGGCGTAATTACTTCCTCTTTGCAGAAGAGAATCTTGAATAGTGTGGAAGATTTGGGATTTGTCATTAAGGACTATCTATTACATGATGTTCAAGAGACCCAAGCTCTTCATACGAAATACAAATATCACAAGTCAATTTTGGGGAAGTTGGTACCATGGGTTAATAAGAAACCACAAAGGAAGCATATGGAATATTGTTCTCAGTGTCGTGAGGAACATGATAAGGGAAATGGAAGTTCCGATGCTGATTCAGAATTAACAAAAGTGATAAGTTCAAACCCCGTTGAATATAGAGCTGTATTTACTATTGGTGGGATGACTTGTTCTGCTTGTGCTCAAACGGTGTCTCAGGCCTTTACTGAATCTTTGCTCAAGAATCATGGTGCTTCTAGGGATGTAAGTGACGATGATGGGAAGTTCTCTGTGGATCCTGTTTCGAATACGGCCATTGCCATTATTCCAAATAAACAAGTTGCGAACACGATCATTGCTAATGTTAGAGAGTCCGGATACTCTGCTACTCTTGTTGAATTATTACCAGTGGAAAGAGAAACTAAGTATAGAGTCAATGCTGCTATTGGTGGGATTAGTTGTGCTGCCTGTGCAAGTTCAATTACGAATGCAGTATCTAACCTGTCATTTGTTGTTGAATCAGCAATTTCAATTGTTTCCAAATCAGGTGTTTTCATCTTGGACACTGATCAAGACTCAAAACTTGAAGAATTAAAGGATGCTATTGAAAATTGTGGGTTTGATTTTGAACTTGTTGAAATTAAATCTGTTAATCATGCAACTACTAAAAAACAGAGTAGATCTGTTAATTTGAAAGTATCTGGGATGTTTTGCGAGCATTGTCCTGAAGGAATCAATGATATTCTAAATAGACATGGTAATGCCATCACTGTGGAGGATCCAATCACTTTAAGTCATCCATTTGTCAAATTCACATATATCCCGTCTCCACCAAGTTTAACTATTAGATCTGTTCTTCAAGAAATTCGAAATGCAGGAAACTTTGAAGTGGAAATAATAGAAGCCGTGAGTTTAGATGAACATTTACGTCGAATTGCTAGATTAGAGACTCTGAAAATTGCATATAGATTAGCCATCACTACTGTTTTAGCCATTCCAACTTTTGCTTTCGGAATCGTTGGTATGTCATTGGTACCAAAATCAAATGGATTCAGAATGTGGTTAGATAAACCATTATGGACTGGTAATGTATCACGGATGACTTGGATTCTTTTTTTCTTAGCCACTCCAGTTTATTTCTTTGCAGCTGATATTTTCCATATCAAGGCATTTAAAGAAATTAGAACACTATGGAAAAAACATGTTCCTTGGAAACGAAGATTATTCAGATTTGGGAGCATGAATTTATTGATGTCTCTTGGTACATCTGTTGCATATTTCGCAAGTATTGCATTACTTGGACTAGCTGCTCATTCTCAAAAAATGGGACACGCCTTCACAACCACATACTTTGATTCCGTTGTGTTTTTAACTTTCTTCTTATTGATTGGAAGATTATTAGAAGCTTTTTCAAAAAGTAAAACCGCAGAGGCAATTACAAACCTGGGTTCATTAAAACCATCTTCAGCAACTTTATTAAAAAAGCTAGGTGAAAATGAATATGGGGAAGATTTGAAGTCTGATTTGAAATTATTAGAAATTGGTGATTTCATAAGAATTGTCCCCGGAGAGTCTCCTCCTGTGGATTGTATTATTGTTCAGGGGAAAACCGACTTTGACGAAAGTGCATTAACTGGTGAGTCTATCCCTGTGGATCATACTGTAGGTGAGCAAGTGTTTGCAGGAACCGTGAATAAAGGACCACAATCAATTATTGCCAAGTTATCTGCATTGGATGGAACTTCCCTCTTAGATCACATTGTCAACACTGTTCGTGATGGTCAAATGCGTAGGGCCCCTATTGAAAGAGCAGCAGATATCCTCACTGGTTATTTTGTTCCTTTAATCACTTCATTGGCAATTATTACTTGGATCGTTTGGTTATCCTTGGGATATAGTGGAGCATTACCTGAGTCATATTTGGATATTGATCTTGGTGGTTGGGCAGTCTGGTCATTAGAGTTTGCCATTTCGGTGTTCGTCATAGCATGTCCTTGTGGTATTGGTCTTGCTGCTCCAACAGCTTTATTTGTTGGTGCTGGTCTTGCTGCAAAGCATGGTATCTTGGCAAGAGGTGGTGGCTCTGCCTTTCAAGAAGGCTCTAAGGTTAATGTTGTTTGTTTTGATAAGACTGGTACCCTAACTATGGGCGGTGAACCAAAGATTACAAACTTTGCTCTTCATCAGGATAAATCAATTAAAGAAATTGTGCTACAAGCTGCAAAAGACTTAGAGATATCGTCTAGTCATCCGTTATCTATTGCTGTTAAGTCATTTATAGACAACATTGCAGCTAAGCAAAAGATTAATATTAGCAGGGTTAAAATTCCAGAAGTTGAAGAAATTCCAGGTAAAGGGTTGAGAGGTGATGTTATAATTGATGATGATGAGCCTGAGATTTCAATCTGGAAAGAATTAAGACCAACAAAAGTTATACTGGGGAATGAAGCTTTAATGACAGAAAACAGGGCCCAGTTCACTTCTCAACAGAAAAGATTATTAAACGAATGGAAGATTCAAGGTAAGAGTGTTATTATTGTAAGTTTGCAATGTGCAACTTTTTTCAAAACTGAGAACTTCATTCCTGTTTTATTAATGGCTGCTAGAGATGAAATCCGTCCTGAAGCCAAGGATGTCATTAAACTATTAAAAGCTGATGGGATAACTACCTGGATGATTTCTGGTGATAATGCAATCACAGCAAATTCTATTGCCAAAGAGCTAGGTATTGATAATGTTGTTGCTGAGGTCTTGCCAGAGGAAAAAGCTGACAAGATTAAATGGATCAAGAGTACAAACTATATCAATAATAAGGAACCTACTATTGCAATGGTTGGTGATGGTATCAATGATGCACCTGCGTTATCTACCGCTGATGTTGGTATTGCTTTAGCGTCTGGTTCGGACTTGGCCTTGACTTCATCTGATTTTGTGTTATTAGCACCTAAACATCCACTGATTACACTCTTGACGTTATTTAAGCTTTCTAGAAAAGTTTTCAATAGAGTCCGTTTCAATTTCGGGTGGGCTATTATTTATAACTTGATTGGTATTCCAATTGCCGCTGGTGTGATTTATCCTTACAAGAACTCAAGATTATCACCAGTTTGGGCTAGTGCTGCGATGGCTGCTTCCTCTATCAGTGTTGTTTTGAGTAGTTTGGCATTAAAGCTATTTAAGAAACCAAAAGTTGTGACTGAACAAGCTCAAATTTTGAAAGATTTTGAAGCAGTTGAAGAGAGATTTTGAAACAGAATGAAAGATGATTATATAGGGGGCATTCTGTAACAATCAACGAGAAATAGTTGATTGAGCTATGATATGTAGTACTTTCAATTAGTTGTGCAGATTTATGGGCTCGAGGTGGTGAGGAAAATTGTGATCTTTTACAAGAAAGCTTTCTTTCTCATCAATTTCTTTCTTCTGTGAAAACTGTCACAGTGTAGAGTTCTTCTTTAACGGCCCCATAATAGGCTCAGATATCGTATTCCCTGTTGTTTCATAGAATGGAATATAGAAAATTCTGATGTTTTATTTGTGCTTATGTTTATGTTCATGTTTATGTCAATTGTGGTTTACTAATAAGGTTCAACTGTAATAATCGACCCCCAAATTAGTTGAGAAACTCAAGAGCGATATTGCTAGTAAGAGTAGGAGTCTTAAAATAGCACAATTGGAAAAAGGCCCGTTATAAATTGAACAGGAATCCTGATACATCTCACGTAACTTCGATCAGTCTTCAATATCACTATTTTTGGAAAGATGTCAGTGAAAACTCTCAGCGATGACGAAATCGCTCATGTAATTAGACCACTCATTAGTGAGTATATCATGATTTAATTTGTCATGATTTCAAGGATCATTACTCACAAATTCAAGAAAGAATCCTTGATCGAGATAATTTAACACATTCTCAAGAAAATATTGACACACATATTGGTGTGATTATCCCAGAATTGATGAATGATCCTGAAGTGTGCAACCTTCACCAGCATAAGATTGGCACGAAAAAAAGAGTCAGAGATGTCATTACGATGTTGTTGCTAGGGAACGCGGGAATGCCTTTGATATGAAACTGTCCGTCTTATTATAATCCGTTTGTTATATGATTCAATTCTATTTTCAGCTACAGCTGGGAATCGCCATAATGGGTAACGTTTACTGTATAGTTCTATTAATAACCCTCCTGAAATAGACATAGGAGCTGCTTTCCCACTTGAGAATCGCTCAACTCGTAGTTCAGCTTGCTTAAAACAGACACAAATGCTTAAATGTGTGATTAATTTAGTGGTTTTCGTTATCTGATCCTTGGATCTGCCAATCTCAAAATTTACATCCGTGGAATAGCTTCATTTCCGGGAAAAGATCACGTTATCTAGCTCTCGGAATTCGTCTTGGTGATGTTTGGGATTTTGGTGGCAAGTTGAAAGAAAGCTTTGGAGATTTGGCATCAAGAGAGTTGAATCCCCAATAGACAATTGAATCGAACTGGGAATAGAAATAAAGATGCCATCTCTGGAGGACCTCACAAAGCAATTGAAATCAGCTTTCGATTCTAAACAATACGAGAAATCTGAAGAATTGTTGTCGCCTATCAAGATACTCTTGATCCAAAATGAACTGTTAGTTCCAAATTTTAGAAGAACAAAAGATCAACATTATATTGAAGATTTAGTCATATCAAGATCCGTTCTTGAGATAGGTGCTCTATCAGCCATCAATCTACAAAACTTTGATAGATTTGAAAACTACGTACAACAATTGAAGGTTTTCTATTTCAACACAGTCAACAATGAACAATTATCCAAATCAGTCAACAAGAGTAAATTAATAAGTTTATATCTATTACTATTACTATCCAAAGGAGATGTCGTCAAATTCCATACTGAATTGGAATTCTTAAGCATTCATTTGAAAAACATCGAAAACGATTTATACTTGAGTTATCCAATAAAGATTGAAAATTGGTTATTAGAAGGTTATTATGATAAAGCATGGGAATTAATATCTAATCAAAGCTCTGAGGAAAAAGTCAAATTAAAAGAATTCAACATTTTCAATGAAACACTATTGTTAGCCATTAGATTTGAAATCTCAAGATCAATTGAAAAAACTTATAAAGAATTACCATTCTCAAATGCTAAATATTTGTTATTCTTAAATAGCGAAAAGGAAGTTGAAGGTTTTGCCAAAGAACAGAATTGGGAATTTTCAAATGGTGTCTTACATTTTGAAAACAACATCAAGGATGATCAATTTGCTAGTGTTGTTGAAGAAGAGGAAGACTTCAAATTAAACAATAGTGAAAAATTGGTTAAAAATACTTTGAATTATGCTAGAGAAATTGATTCAATTATTTAACCTCTTTCTCATGCATAAAATAGCTACATATCTAGAGCGAAAATTTAATGAAGGAAAACCTATCTATTCAAGCATTGTGTAAAATCCTTTGTAGGCATTATCCAAATCAAATAACAATTGTCTTGAATCCTCCTCTCCAATCTCTTCATTAATATTCATCTTGTTGATCTTGATCAACCATTCAATCAATTTGCCCCTTCCATCAAACTCTTTATTACTACTAACTTTATTCACAGAGGTCATCAAATCTGATAATAAAGGATGTAATTGATCCTTGGCCTTATAATTCAATTTTAATGCATCCATACATGTAATGAAATTCCCTGTGGCTTCGGCAACAGCTCTTGAACTTGCCCCACCACCTGTGCTTTGACCCATCGAGTTTGTAGTTGGTACATTAATGGCATGCTCCACTGTTGCTGGAACTCCTATCTCGATTCTCGAAGTGGCAGAAGGACTATTCAACCCATATTGTTTTTTGAAATGATCCAAGGAGACAAATTCTTTTGAAACATCTGTATTTTTCAAGATTGTATTATACTGCGCCAGCAATCTAAGCACAGTAGGTGTATATTGATCCTCACCGTCTTTATTCAATGTATCTTTCACGTATGCCTTCTCTATGAAATCTAAAACTGTTATGATAGAGAACAACTCAGCTAATGATTCATAAACCTCCCGTTGTTGAACAGTATTGAATAAAGACACTTCTCGGTCCAAATTGATGGAGGAATTCCTTATCCTATTATAAGATGGATTCTTTTGTGTATTTGTTGGTGCATATGGTGTGGACATCATGAATGTTATCGAGATGGTTCTGTGAAGGTTGTTGAAATTTGTGTCAAGATTTGATGATTCCACGGGTTTATAGATGAAAGGCAAATATCACCAATTTGGCTTACATAATATTCATAGACAAGTTTCGAATTAAAACTCATAAAATCGTTGTTGGGAAATTTGGGAATTATGAATTATTTGTACTCTACATCAGATTGATCTTATTATTATCACCCTTTTTTTGTGCTCATAAACATTCATTAAATTCATCAACCCCCACTTTCCGATTCACCTCAATTGAATATCTCTCGATCATCCTTTGATCTCATCTTTAACAACTTTCTCTGAGGGTAAACCAAAGTATCATACTTATTATCATAAGATATTTTAACTAATTCTCTTTCGATCTTCTTCAAAAACTCATTCGCCATTTCGGATTCTCTCAGAATCCATTTCAATAACTTGATACTCTTCACACGATCAAATGGAGCTATGGTTATTGGTTGCTGTATTTCAACATCTTTGGCATGAGAAAATTTGCACTTGAGCCTTAGCTCGTAGTAAGAGCTGAAATAATTTGATCGTTTGGTGAGTGGTTGATGATGTGTCAATGGGATTGGATTTGGCTGGTGTTCTATAATCAATGGTTTCAAGTCATTGGTAGGGAAGTCTTGTTGCTGTCTGGATAACAATTTAGGGTCCTGCTGCTTCAACAATAATGAGTACTTATTGTTTCTATTTGGATTGAATGTTATACTAAATTGGTTAGTATAACCTTTTGTACCAATATACAAATTGTCATAATCCTGGTTCTTCTGTGCAACTAAGGCTTCTTTTATGAATGAGCGATCACAGCGACAATCAAAGACCTCGACAATCTCTAGTGTAATTTTCTTCAGTTTGATCTTATCTATCAATTTCCGATTTGTAGGATTAGTGGTGATTTTGGTATTTACCACCAATTCTTCATCAGGCCCTATAGCAGAAGATGGTAAGGAATATTCAACCATAACGTTATTATCTCTCGAGTCAACCACCCTAGAAATTGGCTCATTGAACTGTCTATAAAGGGGTAACGTATCATAAGTAGTGATGACAACTGGGAATTCAAATGTCCGCAAATTATTCTTAACACCAGTAGAAATAGCTGTTACTTCTAGAGCATGAGTAGTGATTCCGAATTTGGCACTTTCAGCTGTGGGGCCAATATCATTTTTGATACCAATAGTAAATGGAATATCAACAGATATCACACGATCATTAATATTATACTTAATTTCATAATTCACCTTCCGTTGCGTATTGGGTATATCTCTATGAGGCTTAGCCTTCAACGTATCTATCGTGACAAACTTCAACTCAACAGCGTCTAATGGGACAGGAATCCCAGTTCCCGATCTCACTTCCAGAGTGCCTACTATTACCGGCTGATTTCCAGCATATATTAGCATCTATAAAGGTAAAAGAACTCCAAATAGAAATAGAGGTATACTCACATAAGTCTTGGGAACACCGGGACATCCCTGGACCATTGACTTGTTGGAAGGCTTCAAGTTGATATCAAAAGACTCTGGCAGCACCATGTTCTTAGTTGCAGTGGCAAGAAAAGCTTGAACTAATATCAAAACGTGTAAGAAACATTAAAAGCACTAAGAAATGTTATTTGGTTTATTGTTTTTTTCTGGTGATGTTATGGTGTTTCTGTATCGGGATATTGTCTGCTTTGGGATGTTTTCGGCGGTTTTCCGATTCGATAATTCTCTGCTCTTCATTTAAACCAGATCAACTTGTTAGTGTCATTTAATAGTACAGAATCGAGTGCTCTGCTGTTGGGTTTGGGATAACATGTGGTCGCTCGAACACTTTTTTTACTTGTCTCTGTGCTTTTAAGTGAATTATATGGTTATCTCGGAGGGTCTCCTACCATTGGTTTGGTTTTGTGTCAACATGAGGTTTTGTTTGTCTGGGGAATAAATCTGATGGATGAGTTTTCAAGAATAGAGTAGCTTTGATCCATCTCTGAGACTCATTAAAGAGGCTATAGAGACTCCAAGATTGCTACTTTACTACCATTGCTAAAATATGAACCCTTCTGGCGATTCCTTTTGGAGTTATGACGAGTTCTTAAAACCATTTAGAAGTCCAAATCTTTATTTCTCACTTCCTGATTTGAAGATAACACCTCCTGCAGAGTTGACTTATGATCCACCTCCATCTCCATCTCCACCTCAAACACCATTCAAAGAAAAAATCACAAGAAATAGAGATGGGAGCTCTGGTTCCAATTCTACTAAGCCAATTAATGATGTTTTCCATACTGCGAAAAGAGAATCACCTAACCAAATATTCACCAAACGTGTTACACCTATAACTCTTGGTGGTGACCAAGATTTGAGAAAGGTTTGTGTCACAAGATCAAGGTACCCCGATGGATCCCAATCTGTTGTTTATTACGAGTTTGTTTATGATTTTTCAGTTGAAAGACCAAAGGATATAAGTTTAGATGTCTGGGGTTTGATTAGAATATACGCTGTGCTTAATCATCAACGTTCAAAACCATTTCAACTAATATGGATGCAAACTATTTCTCTCTTTGGATCATATTTAAGTCCAGCACTTCACCAATATTTGAAATCTAGCTTTACTCGTGCAGCTCTTTTCAGAATACCTCCAATTGATACAAATACTTTTTTGCAAGATGAATTCTTTTCCATCTTGGCTAAATTTGACATTGGTCCAAACGATTTCACGTATTTGAGTACGCAGGCTCCCTTCTATCCCAATGGCTCAGAAATTTGCAGAAGACCTATGTACCCTATTACTGAGCATTTCCATGTAAAGAAGGAAGATTATGACCCCTTTCAGTATCATGAGAATCCAATTGGTCGTTCCATTCAAGAGATCTGGTCTGAATGGTGTATTGGGTTATACGGAAAGACAAGTGTTCAAACAGTGGAATGCTGTTCGCATAAACTAAAAGGATTAAACGGCAAAGTTGAGTTTCTGTGTCCAATCAGAGAACCCATCATTAAATTCATTTCATATAGCATAACTTTCAGTCAAGGTAAAGAAGGTGATGCTCAATTCTTTGTGGATATATTACAAGCATATCTTCATTTCAACGAAAAGAGGGATTTGAAGTGGCTTTCTTACGAAATCATTCCCTTATTGGTCCAACATGCATTCTCCATGGATTATTTAGAGTTTATCAACTTAGATTTGAAATGTCCAGGGCTGATATTTGTTCTGAAAGATTACACATTTGACACGATGATTTCTCCATTAGAATCCCCAATGACAGGTTGATATAGGTATAAATTTATGGTTTTCAAAAGAAGCGATGGCTTTATTTTATCCTTCTGTTATCTATATTCCCCATTTCATCATTTCCCAAAGTCCCAAACAGTACGAGAGACTTCTTCAGGAATTGTTGAAACAAATCTTTTGTTCATGAAAAGAACAGAGATCCGACACATATCGTTTCTTACCTCGTGTGTTATTGATTCAGTGCATATCTTCGAGTATTTCCATTCATGTAGTGAAATCAAACGTTCCTCAGCAAGCTATTTAAGAATCGCACACTTGTTTAAACTTCTATAAAACTACTGTAGATCAAAGGCTTCCTTTACAAATTCCTTTAGCCAAAGCCACCATGAAAATCACCAAACAATAGGTGAGAGTATGATCAACTCGAGATTTTGATAGTTCTGCTCTCTAGATTTCCAGTAACATCCCCTTGTTGTGAAATGTCATGAGTTTACCGCCGGTGTTTTATGCTTTTGGTTTTGTGTCAAGATGTTTACATGTGTTGAAGAGTTGCAAAATGAGGTATATGTCTGAGTAGTCAAGCTAAGCTATCAAGCTGACACTAAGGTTTTTAATCACTACTAGGACAAAACGAGGCTTAAGATGGGTATTGCTGCTACATTTTCACCCTATGATTCCTGTTGGAGTTATCAAGAACTTTTAAAACCATTCACTCGACCTAAATCATATTTTCCACTGCCCAATTTGAATATTGAACCACCAGAGAAGTTACTTTATGAACTACCTACTCCTCCTTCTGAGTCAGTTCCTTCAAAGTTATTTAAACACGTTTTCGCTTGGGCTAGTAATGATTATGATCTTATGAAGCGAATTGATCGTACTATTGAGAGCGGTAAGCTGGGGGATGCTTTTTATGATGAGCTTCTGACCTTAGTTCCTGGAGATGAGGACCAATATAGGAAAAGAGCAGGTAGTTTCAATACACTATCGGATCTTAAAGGCAGTGAGGTTAGAGTCGTTGAAGTTCAAAAAAAATCAGTTAGTGAACCAAATTCACCGTATGATCCTGATGCTAAACCTTCTAAGCAGTCTACTGTTAAATTTCAATTTATCTATGATTTCGATGTTGGAGACAATTTTGATTCATCTACAAATTTATGGGCATTGGTCAAGATTTTTGAAGCTTTGAAACTCGAAGATGGTTCAGGCTTATTTGGTAAAGCATGGAGAGATTTGTTTGACGACAAATATTGCACATTCATGAGTACCACATTTTCTTCAATGCTTTCCGCTGAGATTATGAATCTTCTTTTATTGGATCCTGGTATCAATGTCCAATTTTTCTTACAATCACATTTCTTTCAAATTTTATACAAGCTAGGGATTTCTACTAGTATATTCAAGGAATATCAAAACAAATCGGGGTTGTTTTATCCTTTTTTGTTGGCTATCCAGAGGAGGCCATTTCTTCCTGTGAAAGAGCATTCATTTGTGAAAGAGATACTTTATGATCCAAATAATTATTATGAATATCCCCTAGGTGATTCAATTCAAGAGATTTGGACGGAATGGTGTGTTGGGTTATACGGTAGAAAGTCAATTCAAGAAATTGAAGCATTAAGGTATGAAAACTATTTTTTTAAATTCCAGAACTTTTCAAGAAATAGTTCATTTGAATTTTCATGTCCAGCTAGGTCTATCATTATCAAATTTATTATCTTTTTGGCCAAAATTAGATCACCTTCAAATGTCTTAGCTAATAGTGGTTCAAAGTTTCATGAGGAGGTACAACGGTTGGTGGATTACTTACAAGCATTTATTTTTTTCAATCAAATCCCAATGACTAAAGAATCCATTATAAAACATGTCCGCCATCTTCTGGAGGCAGTTCTTGAAGAGAAAGTTGATGACTTTGAAAAAACACTTCCACCTGGAGCCGAATTTCTTACGTTGTTTATTTCCAAAGAAAATGCCTTTGATAAGCCAGATTTAGCTTGCCAGTGATTTCGAGATATTTACCATCCGTTATAATTTAAATCGTGATATAATTGCAGATTTCATTTTGGTCGTTAATGCAACTACTATGTACCGGTTAAATGAGCGTGTTTTGAATTTGATATGATGACATTATTCCTTAACACATGGTTTCCGTAGTCAACGGGGGAGGGTGGGGCGTTCTTCCCAGTAGCTAGTTCCTAGAACCAAACATCTCTTCTTTGACCCATCACGTTTTGGGAATTTTTGATCTTCTGTTTTAAGTCCGCTAAAATTAAAATTAAAACAAGATACATGTCAACTACCTCAGCACATGTTTGTCCACAAATCCACATAATGAAACAAGATCATGATCTGTGAGTGGATAACTGGCCCATGTGATAATTCTGAACCGATGGATTGGAAGGGATGCTAAAGAATTTAAAATCTTTTGGTGGAATGGGGATCTACAGACCCTCGTGTGGTTTAGTTCTCATGTTGAAGAGAACGCGTGGGAGAGCTGAAAGTCTCAAGGATTAAAAGAGTGAAAACCCTTGATCTTGATTTACTGTATAAATGTCTGACTGTTTTCCTTGGAGTAATTTATTTCAAAAGTTTGAGTGGTATCAAAAGGGATGGTTTCAATCAATTTAATAGCCCTCACTACTATCTTATCATGTGTCATTGGTGCTCCATCTCTTGATGGAAATTCCATTGTGGATTTCATCAGATATGGAACCATTGATTTAGCAGCCAATTGTCAAGATCCTAGCAAAGGTTTAACATATGGTGAAGTTTATCGTACTTCTCGTGGTTCGTTACAAAAAAGAACAGATATCACAGTGTGTTTAGGAAACGAGGATGAAAGTGGAACTTGTAATAGTGATAATACAAATGTTGTCAATTTAGTTGAGGCAATTGGAGGATTGATTCAGGAAAGACAAGGTGAATGTGGTGATTCTGGAGTATCTGCCATCGAGGCGACTGGATTATATTATAAATATCAAGCCACTGGATCTGATTGCAGAACTACTGCGTTGGGAGATACAGAAGCTGGGGCATTGAAAAGATGGATTGAAAATCAAAACGGGGGTAAAATTTGCAAGACACAATGTGTTCAGTTGAAACATGGGACCGGTGCTTGGACTGGGTATGTCGCTTTTGGAACTGATCAAAATGCTATTAAAAACATTGATTGTAGTTCAAGTATTGACTCAAGTGTTTCCAAATGTGAATCTGGTGGTAATGCTGATATTTAATGATTCACTAACTTCAGTGGGCTATAGAGAGAAAAAATATTTCTCTTTCAATTCGATAATGTTGACCATAAATACATTCTTTAATTAAATTTATTGATTCCAAGATATTTTGTATTGCCTACTTGAAATGTTGTTAATTTGACTTATCAATTAAATAATATCTACAGAACATAATATTTTTCACTAGAGCTATGTATATCTCATATATATCTTGAATCTCTTAGCTTATCGCCTAAAAATTGACAAGACAGTCAAACTAATTCAAACAAGTTTAAACATCCATAGATAAGCTTATCTATGTATCCTTGACAGCCGGTCACTTCCTGGTCATGTGATTTACCCTCGGAGCATAACCATTTAAACTTATTTACACTATTTCAACTTATTAACGACATCAAAGAATTCAAAGGTTAGATGAGATGAATTGTCAGGTCACTTCTGAGTCTTACGAATCCACTGTGTATATATTCGTTTGTAGGTTCCATTGAATCTGACTTTTGAATCGTGCAACGTACCTGATGTGGCTCAAATAATGGTACGATATGTATTCAGTTATAAATTAAAGAGCCATAACGTTATACAACTTGTCAAGTACAATTTCAACTCGTTGATCTAACGGCTATGAGATTATGCGCATAGAGTTGAGCTCTGGAGCTGTGTAATTCTAGAAGTTGTCCAGATGGACATAAGAGGATAAGAGGCCTCAGTTGATGGGTTTTTAGAATTGTTGGGAACTGGGAGTTAAACATAAACAAAATTAGTTACACTCTTTGTACTCTCTTGTTCTGGTGTTAGTCGGGAGTTTATTGTACCAGGATTGTTGTCAATTGCTAATTGTAAAACAGTAGAGCTATACGATGGGTCCAAAATTAATGGTCCAATCGGCTCAAGATCTTGAGATGTTGATTCAGGTGATTCCTGTGCTTGTGGGGTGTAAATGTATATACAACTTGGTTTTGTTTATACGACAAATGTGCCATGAAATAATAGGAAGAGGCTCAGTTTGGATCAGCTAGAGAATTTTATTTGGCGTTGCTCCCCTTTTCCTCGAGCGTTTTGGGGTTTGCTATGTGCCAAATCTGATTATCGGGTGTTAAAAATTGGATAATTGTTGATACTTTCTTGGATTTGTTTACTTTTGTCTTGTTGTTTATTATGCCAACGCGTCCCGTTTCACCTTGCTACACGTCCCAGACACGTTAAAAGAGACGCGAAATGGCGTCTGTCAGGTGACCGTCGTTTAGTTCTAGAGCTTTGCACTTTGCACTTTGCACTTTGTTCGTTTATGGGCTCTTACACTATTTTGGGACATGCGATCCATCACGAACAACCACAAACCACTGCTAAATGGGGAATAACAGAGCAACAACCCAATATTCAATAGTGCAATGTATACACCATTCGATAGCCCTTTCACTGACTAACAACTCTACTTCCTCCATTCTTCTATAATGCTCTTTTTACTCCATCGTTCCCACGACTAAAACTGAACGGGTCTGCCATCCCTGCTATGTGTCAATGCGCCCCGAACCGCCCAAAAGTCTTACGATTTTGATGGACAAAAAAGCCTGATTTGAGCTTTTCAACAATTTTGAAATTCAATCAGCTCACAAATGGATCCACAATTATAAAAGGACACTAGGATCCTGTTGTATTCTCATGGAATAGGTGTTCTATAGTTATACAACTACCAATCCACTCACTTATACTACACACAATGTTCGCTTCAAGACTATCCAACGCCAACTTCAGATACGCTAGAGCTCCACACCTCTCAAACAAGAAGATCCAATCCTTGTTAATGCTCAGTTATATCTCGATCGGCTTCACAGCTCCATTTATTCTACCGTTAAGATCTCATTTCAAGAAGGAATACAACGCTGTTGGTGTCATGAGTTTAGCATCCTTCGTCAAGATATAATGAGCTCTGATCGGCCCGTCACAACCCACAATTCATACTTCGTCTTCGTTTTGCTTTCACCCTATTAATGCTTAATCAACAAAATTGGGTCATTATAGTTTTACTTCATCGGCGTCAGTTCACTGCTATCATTTTTGAAGCACTTTGGATCCTATCGCTTCATCAACACACTTTTAATAATAATATTTGTACATTAGAAAATTGATTTTAATATGTTTTATCGTTTCACTATGGATTTGTGGATCCCCAAAAGATCAGATCGGATCAATTGATCTACAAACTTACAACAAAAAAATAACTGTCTTTTTATATGCTTTATAGGTCACACTGTGGATCTTTGTGTCTGTCTTTTATGAGTTCAATGAGGTTTTATTGGTTTGAATCGGAATAAATATGGTAACTATCTGGAATCTTTTGTAGTACAAATCCTTATCTTTGGTTGTATCGCAATGCCCAAAATTAATCAAAAACTGTTAGATGTAAAGATTTGAAATCTCGTTAAAATAAATTATAGACACACTTGCTTATGCCAACCCTCTAGAAGCTTAGCTATTTCAATAGATCGGAAACTCTCTGATCAGGTGGTTCGAAGTGGTGCTAGCCAATCAATTTGAGTTTCAAGAAAGTTCATTTAATACCCATCAATGGATAAAATAAATGTGTCAAATAAACTCGAGAACTCTTGCACACAGTGATGCATCACTGTTACTGAAGAATATTGAATGATCACCATATAGTTGACTTCACATGTTGTTCGCCATAATATAAGCGCTGTGGCTACCTGGTATAGGTTTAAAATTTTACTCCTTACCCACATGTTCTTGAATCTTGGATCTTGGACTTCGTTTCAAAGGTACTCGAAAGGTTATGAGGTATAAATATAATGAAAATCCTCTTTATGTTGATGGCTGAAACACACAGAACTATGTCCTTAATAGACATAGGAAACAATGGTTTATTTACCACTCCTATTCAAGTTTGGTGCAGCTGCCTTTACAGCCTCAAGTTATTCCTCAAAGGATTATTTCGAACAATATGATGATTCATCAGCAATAACTACAGAATTAGATAATTTTGGATTGAAAACTTCAAAATTTGCTACATTTGATGATTTATTAAATAAATTGAAAACCAAAAATGCAAATGATTCTTCAAAAAAGCGTAAATTAATTTTTTTAGCTCGTCATGGTCAAGGATGGCATAACGTTCTTAGTTCAGAATTATCAAATTGGAATGAAATCTCAAAACATGATACTTATGAAAACTATACCTTATTCGATGCTGATTTAACTCCTCAAGGTATTTCAGATGTTGAAAAAAATCATGAATATTGGTTAAAACAACTAACTAAAGGTGCACCATATCCAGATTTATTCTATGTTTCCCCATTAACTAGAACAATCCATACTTATAACATCACTTTCCAAAATGATTCAATCCATCCATACATAGATGAAAATTTAAGAGAACAATATGGGTTTCAAACTCCTGAAGAGAGACATAATAAGACGTATATCCATGAATTCTTACTCCCACAAGGTATCTTTGTTGAACCATTTTCTGAAGAGGATGAACTATGGGGGAAAGAGGAAGAAACTTCAAAACATGTTAAAAAAAGAGCTGAAGCTTGGTTAGGTGATTTATTTGAAAAAGATGAATTGGTTGTGAGTGTAACAAGTCATGGTGGTACTATAAAACAAATCTTAAAAGCTATAGATCATCCAGATTATTCTTTGGAACCGGGCCAAATCATCCCTGTTGTTGTAAAGGCTAAGAAATAAGCATTATTATACATCAATAGATATTATTATACAGTATGTAATTCACAATTTATATAGAACCAGAAAAAAATACGTTAAATAAAAGTCCTTCAAAAAAGAATTGAATAAATCATTCATGACCATTCCCAACCAAAGATCTTATTTCATTAACATGATCTTTCGATAATTTAGGATCCAGTCTCTCAAAAAATGAAGTTAACAAACCATTCAAAGGTTTATAGGATTCTAATATGAAATTATGTCCTGCATTTTCCAAAATTTCATAAGATGAAATTGAGGAACCAATCAAATCATAATAAGTTGATCCACCTTGCTTTGTGAGTTTATCAGCTGCACCATCAATAATCAGAATTTTGCCCTTATGTTGGTCAATCAATTGTGCAGCTTCCAATATCTCACTAACATTTAATGGATCCCAGCTATTTGCATGTTTTAAGAAATTTTTGGAATTTGTTAATAAATTAAATCTAAATTGCTTGAATCTTAAATAATCAGAAGTTTCCGGATTAGCAAATAATCTATTCATGGAAACACTTTGAATATTGTTTAATCTATCCAATTTTCTGAAAAACTCGAACAGAAATGGTAATTTGACGAATAAATTGAGGAAAAATTTTTCCTTCCTAGTTCTTGTTAATGGTGTCTTTGGTGCAGCTAATAGAACCAATCCTTTAACATTTGGTAATAAGGTACTTAATTTCAAAACAACTTGAGTACCATAAGAATGACCGACAAGTACAATTTCACGTTGTTCAAATCCATTTTCAATGATTTGGTTTTTCAAAACATTTGTGAAATTTTCCAATGTTAATTTGAATTTAGGATCAACTTTTGATTTCCCAGACCCTGGTAAATCAATGGCAAATAAATCAGTTATTTCTGAAAATTCTTTAATAACTTCATCATATTGCTGCAAATTTCCTCCAAGACCATGAACAAATACTATGACTGGAGTTTCATTTATTTTAGATTCTAATTTATTAACAACTTCTTTTGGAAGTGCACTATTGTTCAACTGTGTACGTAAAGGATGTGGTACTTTAATACCAAATATTTCTCCAACTCCATCAACTTTATCAATGAAACTATAAGTGTTTGTTATTGTGGTAGCAAAAGTCTCCTCATCTTTAATCAATAAATTTTCCAATTCAGTATGTTTAGAATATAAAACGAATTCTGATAAAAGTTTTAAAGTATACAAAATCTTGGGGAAAAATGATTTTGGTGGTTCATGTTGCTCCTGTTTGGCCAATTGTTGGTATTGTTCTAAAGACATATTGTCACAGTATTCCTCCAGCCACTCTATTCTCCTATCGTTCAGCGATATCCAGTATTTTCAACTATTTATAAAGTATCACATCCCAAATTTGTTTCAAATTGTGGCATAATTCTCCATATCTTCATCACTTATCCGTTGGAAGAAACTACAATTTCTACAGAGTAATATTCCAAATCCGGTATTATACCCAATCCGGAAAGCGTTAGATGCACTGTGTTTGAGTCTGCCATTTATGTGCGGGTGTCCTCCCAATTGAAGATTTTCAGTTCCCCATTGGGCAGTTGGGCTTCCCTTTTGCGGTGGATTGTAAATAAATAAAGACGTGAAGAAATTTTCAGGTTCTTCTTGCAAGACCTTTTTTGCAAAGTCTTCTGCTGGGTTACGAAGAAATGATTCCGAAATCATGTATGCCAGGCCCTATGTGCATGATTATATATGTAATACCACTGGATTAACAAGTTTGGGACTTGCCATGTTGCAGTTACTGCCAGCAATTTACTTGTTAATTGATGCCTTATGAATTGTTCTAAATACATATATCATGTCGTTCACTTCTGGCCATTTGGGAATTGAGCATGCACTTCACCTTGACATTTTCACATTCCATTCAATTTAGGGCATTCACAACCTCATCTCGATATTTGTATAGAAAAAGAAAACACTTCTATAATGTACTACTGGAATAATGTTAAATATTACAAATTATATATTAATATTAATGAACAAAACTAAACTAACCACATGTTGAAATCGTCTAAGCATTATCTTCACCTTTCTTAACAAACAAACCGTTGTTTTCTTGTGATTCTGGGGTATCAGTTCCTGAAGTACCTTCTTTTTCATTTTCGGCATCAGGGATGGAAGCAGATGCTTTATCATCGAAACCATCATTTTCAAATTCGATTTCGTCAAATAGACCTAGTTCAACAGCAGCTTTTTCAACTTCTCTGTGAGTAAGTTTTGGCATAGTTTGAGCAACTCTCCAAACATATTGACCTTCAGTATGAGCCTTAGCAAATAAGATATCAACTTCTTCTAATGAACGACCAGCAGTTTCTGGGTAAAAGAAGAAAATGATTGGAACGAAGATGAAGTTCATAACAGCAAAAAATAAGTAAGCACCCCAACGAGCGTCAGCAATGAAAACTGGAGTAAACATAACAACAGCGAAATTTGTTAACCAATTGGTACAAGTAGAAATAGCTGAAGCGACAGTTCTTGTTCTCAATGGATTGATTTCTGGTGGATAAACCCATGGTAATGGTAAGATGGTGAAGGCAAAGAAAACAATGAACAAGAATAAACCAACAGCAGCACCTTTAGCATTTTGAGTAGTGTCTTTGACTAAACAACCAAAAGTAATCAAGAATGAACAACCTTGACCAGTAGCACCAATCAAGAATAAATTTCTTCTACCTAATTTTTCAATTAAAAAGAATGATGGAATAGTAGATAGAGCATAAATAGTGGCGAAAACACCACCTAAAATCAAAGGTAATTTACCAGTCAAACCAATAGTTTGTTCAAATAAAACAGTTGAGTAGTAGATAGCAGCGTTACAACCTGTGAATTGTTGAAAGAATTGAGTTGAAGAACCAATCATCATTCTTCTAAAATGTTGGGTCTTACCACCAGTGAAAACTTCACCAATTCTAACTTGGTTTTTAGAAACTTTTTCAACGGCATCTTGAATAGCAGTAGCTTCAGTTTGAACACCCTCATCATCAATGGTAACACCATTTAATGAAGCCAAGATGAAAACGGCTTCATCTCTTCTACCTTTGGATAATAACCATCTAGGTGATTCTGGTAAATGTAAAGCGAATAGCATAACAAAGAAGGCAAAAAATATTTGGAAGGCGACTGGGAATCTCCATTGGGATGAATTATTAACATATGACATACCAAAATCAACCCAGTAAGCAACAAAAGTACCAATAGCAACAACAGAACCTTCCAAGTTAACCAACATACCTCTCTTTTCTGGTTTCGACATTTCCGATTGCCAGACTGGGATTGTAGCAGTGTTCATACCATTACCGATACCAGTGATAACTCTACCAACAACAAATTGACCAGTACCCCAAGCATCTCTGAAAGCAGTAACGGAAATTAAAGTACCAAGGATAATAATGAAAGCACCAAGGATGATTAATGGTCTTCTACCAATTCTTTCACCTCTAAACATAGCAAATAAAGCACCAAAGAAACAACCAATTTCATAACAAGCAGTGACAGCACCTTGGTTAACAGAGTTACCTTTAGTGGCTGGGAATTCGTAGTTGAATTCGTGACCAGTAATCAAACCAGACATAAGACCTTGATCATAACCAAATAAAGAGAAACCTAAAGTTGAAGTCACAGTGACTGCGACTCTTAAAGCTCTACCGTTGAACCCGGCAGTATTTGTTCTTGATTTCCAATCTAAACCCATATTGAATGTATTGTATATATGTGGTTAAAGGGTATGGATTCTAATTGACTCAATCAAAAAGAGATTAATTGTTAAAAGTTTATGATTCTGGGGAATTGCTTTGGTATTTATAATCGAAATAAGAGACGTGACTTTTTTTTTTTCGAACATATAACTAGAGTTTCCTAAAACAGCACATTTCTTTTACTATTCACATATACATACTTTGAAGACTATGGTAAACTGAATATCAAATGTTTCAATCGTTCTAGTTTTTGGTTCATGTTTAGTGGGAAAAAGGTACTATGATAGAATTTATGATGTAATTTTGAGTTACAAAATTTAAAATTTAAAAAAAATTTAATCCGGTGTGTGTCCTTAACCAGGCTCTTAACTATTAGTCCCGTGTTGCGCTGGCTATTTGGCGCCAAGGGAACATATGCAGTCTCAACGCAAGAATCTGTGTGTTTCCGAGGGCCCAGCCATTCCCGGAAGAACAAAAGTCTTGAAAGTCTTGTTTTTGCTGATGGGTTAGTTTGGCGTGCCAGTTTGGAAGAAATATCAAGAAAATAAACTGGCTTGTGCTTTCATTAGTTTCCGGTGTTTGGTGTATCGTTATTGTTCTGTAGGCTTGTATGTTGGTTCGATGTCTTGGGATTACTTGGGAAAGCTGGGTGTGTCTGTTCCTGTAGATCATGATCTCTTTTGTTGACAGCTGGTGGTTTTGTCGCGTACGCTGCTATCCAATAGCTCCAGTAAAGTCCATCACTGTCTAGTCAAACCCTCTCACGGCCAGTCGGTACTTCTTCTCGTCAGCGAAGACTGCTGGTAAGCTAGGAGGGCTTTCCAGCGTAATTTTTTTTAAGCTGGCGCCCCAGGCATTAGAATCACTACCACCAGCGTAGCGTACGCTTACGCGCAGACTATAAAAACAAGAGACTGAGCTGCGCTTCTCTGTAAAGCTGGCCTTATTTTGATTTACGGTATGGTGATCAGTCTTTACTTGCCCAGACTTCAGGGCTTCCCGCTTCTCATAGTCTGGCTCTATTGTAAGCATCAAAAAGTTGTTTTTTGTACTAGCGGAGGCTCCAAAGCGCGTACCTGACTCGATATGAAAGTTAAATTTGTACCATGAAAAGCCAACATAATGGATCTCAAGTTTCAACTTTTGGTAAAGCAAATCATAGGAGAACAAACAACGTATCTTAAGACTGGTGTACGATCATGGGGTCGATTACGAACTACACCCTACACCAGCTGCTTTCCAATGGCCATACGCCGAGATCCTCATGGATCTAAATTCTTCAACAGTAATATCAATGTTCAATCAGCTCAAAGCCCATAAGAAACAATTCTTCTTGCTTCAGTCGAGAGATAGTCAACTATTGCTATAGGCAAAATATGACAGCACATATCCAGATTGATTCTTGTCTCGGCTTCATTTCAAGCTGGCCAACTTTCAACTTCTTGGCCAGTGGAGCAGCTATAACTTTCGAATTATTTCTAGTTCAATCTTTCCATTAGAAGCAAAGTACCTTCTCAAAATTTGATCACTCAGTTGTTGATCTTTATTCAAAAGAGAAAGAAAACCGACAAAAGAAATCTTAAGAAACACCAGTAGCACCTGAAACAAAGAAGTATATGTATGTATTGAGATTATACCTCACATAAACGAAACAATTGTTAATATCCAATCATCTGAAACTCTAACCCACTTCAAACTCGAACTCCTACGACTTTTCCTATACATTTAAACTTTGGTGAACTTACATATTGTGTGTGCACTATATCTTGCAAGTCTCCAGTTGAGTATAGATTTCCCCAAAGTTTCTGATGATCCTTACCTCCAAACATGCTCTATAAATATGATTGGGATGTTTTGTTAACCATGCTCGTAAATGCTTTAAAGGCTATTTTTAGGAGATCTTTTTAGCATGTCAGCCATTCCCGTTCTCTCCTAAATATTCGCCTTAAACATCTTCATCATCGTCTCCTTGTGTGTTGGAATTTTGTTGGTCTCATTTGACTCATGTGTAGTATATACCCCAGAGATTTTCAAAATACCTTCGCCAGGTGGCAGTCTTTTTCCGCCGTGAAAAAAGAGCCTGTTTCTCTCTGGTAAGAAATTTTAAAATTTAGGCAGGGCCTTGAGTTCCTGGGCGTGCCGGGAGTTTAAAAATTTAAGCTCCCTGTTCGCCGGCTGGAAAAATTTAGGTGGAGGCATTTGAAAGGCTTGTAACGATTCAATAGGCTATTGAGTAAACCTTGCCATGCAATGCGGAAGTTTGCACTTTTTGGCAGGGAATAATTAGCAAGGCTTCTACGCTTGTTTTAAGCTGTTCTGGCTTTACATAGGTTTGACCATTGGTTGGTATTTCTCAGTATATGTGAATGTAATGCTTCATCTGTTGTTTCATGATTTGTGGAGATTGACTAAGGATAGTCGCTAGAGACTGTGACTACGATCTATAGAGTCCTTTTTAGTAGAAAATATGGCAAGACTTGGAATACATAGGTCCGAGATTAGTATTAATAACCAGAGACTCATCAAGCTTGATATGCTAGTTGAAGGTTTTAATTTCTCTATATGGGTTTGAAAATTGTTCTTTGTGAACATCTTCTGACTAAGTATACGTACTTAATTTCAAGCGAATTTCGAGGGTCAATAAACAACATTGATACGCGCTGAAGATTCCTAGGATTTCCATACAAATGCTACAATCTCATTTGTCAACTCTAGAAACTGGTACAAGCGCTCAGCTGTTTATTTTTGTGGGGCGCCTGAAGATACAGGATACACATAGCCAGCCAAATCCATAAAGCTATGGGGTTGGAGTCCACAAGCTGGCTGTCAGAGCTTCGTTCACATTGCAAAAGATATTCATATATCCAAAGCCTACAGAATAGCAAAGAAAAAACTTTTTCAATACAGTTGACACATACCTCATCTCAGCGGACCAGATCTCAAATCCTGGCTCTTAGTTATGTTTAATCATTTTAATTTTCCACACGGCAAATTACCTGCTTTAACTTATGACGTCAAAGAAGGAAAACTTTTAAACCTTAACATGTCCATAGGAAATGGTTGAAAACCTTAGAGAAAAACTAGAGACTGCTCTCCCAGCGGAATGTAAGCCGTAATTGTTAGTCTCTTTTGCGTTTGCAAAAAAGCATACAGAGTCTCTTATTCGAAGTGGGAAGGAAAAGAAAAGAGCAATCGTATGGCTAAACCTAGACCAGTAATTTTTACTAAGAGAAATCGTTTTCAATTAAACCTTAATCACAAGCTATAAGCTTAACCACATCTCAGTAATAAATGTGAGGGACTTGTCACCATTGCTTTTTGCCACCTTGCTCTGTTCTTTTTACTGTTTTTCGAAGTCTATTTTGGCTCCCGTTCAGCGTGTGAGGAAACCCTAAAGCTTAAGCCTGTCCCGGAGACTAAACTTAGATGGATTTTAGGCCTAAATCCACCAATTCCATTCCGTATCCAGATCCAGACCCGGGTCTTAGAAGGGTCTTGTATTTTAAACTGAGATTCAAAACAAAAAAAACAATTTTAGTGATCGATAAATAAAGAGATCAGATTCTTATCATACCAAAGAGAACGAACTCGGTCCGTTTCTTTGAATTAAACAAAAGTACGCATCAGTTTTCAATTAGATACTCGATAAAATGGCAAGGCTATCATGAAAATGATGCAAAGATAACGGCGCCCATGACTCGTCTTCCTTTAATAATAAAGCGTTCGATCCCTGCTTTCTCTTGGTATCCAGCATTCCTCTTCCAAAAATTACCAAAACGAGTTGAAATTGCATCGACAATTTGACAAGAGATCAGGCAATAGGTCACATCTCCATAGACATAGACATCAACCTCTGAACCATCCAATGTCCATTCACAAACACAGAAACACAACTCTCTATTTCTACATTATTCACTTACAATTATGCCAAAATTTAAATTCTTCGCGAATGTGTTCTGTCCTCCAGCGATTAAAAATCGTATCAGCGAAAAAATATAAAAAACAAGTTGGAAGAAACACGTCAAATTTGTTCTTGATACGTATCTGAATTTTTTTGGTCATCAATCAGGTTTTCTTTCTTACATTGTTTTTCTTCAATAATCAATCCGAAGTCCAACAATTAGAAGGAATCATCAACCATGGCTCGTTCTGATGCTCGTCTGATTAGATTCGCAGCTATTGCTGCTGCGGTCTTGTTGACCATTTTCATCCTTTCCAAGGGGTCAACTACAACTTATATTCCATCAACAAATTCAAATCCTGGAGCTGGTTCTTCTGTTTCCACGCCTGATTCTAAAAAAACTGCTGGTGAATCAACGCCAAAGAAACAAACCGCTGCTGTCGGTTCCAAAGGTAAAGTTTCTGCCACTTTTGTTTCTCTTGCAAGAAATCGTGATTTATGGTCCCTTGTTTCTTCAATTAGATCTGTTGAAGATCGTTTCAATAAACAATTCAAACATGATTGGGTTTTTTTAAATGATGAGCCATTCACTGAAGAATTCAAAAGAACTACTAGTGCTTTAGTCTCTGGTGAAACTAAATACGGGCTAATTCCAAAAGAACATTGGTCTTTCCCAGAATGGATTGATTTGGAAAAAGCTGCTCAAACAAGAGAAGATATGAAGAAAAAAGGTGTCATCTACGGTGATTCTATCTCTTATAGACATATGTGTCGTTATGAATCCGGATTCTTTTACAGACATGAATTGTTGAAAGATTATGAATATTACTGGAGAGTTGAACCAGATATCAAAATCTATTGTGACATTGAATATGATCTTTTCCAGTTTATGAAAGACAACAACAAACAGTATGGGTTCACAATTTCCTTACATGAATATGCTGCAACCATCGAAACTTTGTGGAAGTCTACTAAAGAATTTATTAAGGAACATCCAGATTATTTACCAAAAGACAATATGATGGACTTTATCTCTGATGATGGTGGTGTTACCTACAACTTGTGCCATTTCTGGTCTAATTTCGAAATTGGTAATTTGAACTTCTGGAGAGGTCAAGCTTACTCTGACTATTTTGATCATTTGGACAAGGCTGGTGGATTCTTTTACGAAAGATGGGGTGATGCACCAGTTCATTCAATTGCTGCCGCATTATTTTTACCTAGAGATCAAGTCCATTACTTCCCTGATGTTGGTTATTACCATGTTCCATTCCATAACTGCCCTATTGATGATAAGTTTAGATTGGAACATAAATGTATGTGTAATCCAAAGGATGATTTCACTTTTAGAGGCTATTCTTGTGGTGAGAAATTCCATACTGTTAATCAATTGGAAAAACCAGCAAACTGGCAAGATTTTTCATAAGTTCCTTGATCAGGAAGCAAAAAAAAATAAAAAACAATAAAAAAAAATTGGATTGAAATGAATACAATTGTTTATCTCTTTTGTTTACATACTATTTGACAATAAAAACATAATGGGTTGATGTTGAACTGTGAAAGCTGTAAACTCTATTTATGTAAACTGGCACTCAATGACTTTGGTCCGACTTCTTACTCAAGAGAAATCGTATGAGCTTGATGTTTAACAAGTTCTTCTTGACCCGTGTCCTTCTTGGTATTTTCATTAGTTTCGACATATATTGGTGCTTTGAACGTACGTACATCAGTGTACACTTGTCATCTTTTAAGCTTGGCCATTACCCTCTATCTAGAATCGAGATCTTTCAGCTTTGACTAGGTAGGTACCAGATATAGTTCTCCAGTTGTGGTTCACTATTGTCTCGTGCGTTTTTACAAACGGCGCATCTCGGAGCAGGACCCTGAAAAAAAATCTAATCATATGTGATATACTTTTAACATAAATTTCCTGAATGTAACCTAGGGTCTGGAGTCTGGACTTGAAATTGTTGTGATGGACTGATTTCGTGTCTGGTTTCTCTGTATAGTGACCTGCTTTGTTTGACTTGTATGTCTCATCAGGTTGTATAATATTCCTTTCTAATCCGGACTCTATTGATTATTTGCAGTGGGGTTTTGATTATAATATAATTTCAAGGCCTCGATATTATACATAACAATTTTTGTTAGTATTGCCAATGATATGCAGCAGATCTGATGAGGTTAATATAATATAGTCAGCTAGCCCCCTGGCTAGTCTTTGTGTTGCTTAATTTATCGAATGACAGGTCATTATGCAGTACTTATGCTTCCAAATCGAACATCTCAAAATCTAGTAGAGAACCCTTTTTAATTTAAAGATTTGAAATCTCCTATATATATTTGATTAATGCAATATTTGTTTTTATTTTTAGCACCTCTTAGATCAGCTATTTAGCCTAGGGGTAGTAAGGGCGTAACGCCCCACTCTGGGAAGCCATATTCCTGTCCAGAAACATAACATGTTTTGAATCTCAACACCAATTAATCAAAAGTATTTATATATAAGTTAAATTATATCAAAAGTTAAATCAATAAGATTAAATTAATTATATATATATATAATTAAAAATTCTAGCTCTGGCCAATAAATAAAATATTATAAATTTTGATCAAAATTGTACATGGCCAATATTCTGCAAAATTTAATATTTTGAATATTTTTGAATATTTTAACTATATAAATATTAGATGTATCATTGTAGATATATTAATAAATATATCTTCCTTTAAAATGCCTATAATTCTATATAAAATTTATCAATATGCACCATAAATATAACTGTAGCTGTGATTACATCATCAATTAATTTTGGGAATTGCATATCTACAACCTAGAGCCAAACCCGCACAACTACAAAAATCCAGCAATAGAGCACATAGAAATTACCAGAAAACCTCAAATTATTGAAAGTTAAATTAAAACTTCCAAAAAATGGCCGGCAGGAGCTTAAAATTGAATTTTGCGTCTCTGATCTATTGATTCAGGGAATAATTGCATGCATCAAAAGCTTCTATGGCCAAGTTGGTAAGGCGCTACACTAGTATTGAACAATACAGTTATGTAGCGATCCTCAGTTCGACTCTGAGTGGAAGCATTTGTTACTTTTTGATGCTTTCAAAGCTGATTTTGTTATTTTTTTTGCGTCTCTGATAACCAGAACTGTCTATTTTCTACGTTTTATCTTGTTTTTAAAGAGACAATTGTTTGTGTTGTTCTGTAAAATAATTTATTATTTTGAAGGCTATGGAGTCCGGAGCTACAATCTCACAAAACTTCGGTAATAAATATTTTATTATGGTAAACTCACCTGGTTAAATCATAATTGATCTCTTGATGCAGCTAACAAATGAGTTGGGATGTACGTACTTTTTTTAGCAATCCTTTGACGATCTTGTAAGAAACTATACTTTTTCAATAGTCTCTTTCTTTGCAAAGAGATAGGGATCCAAGGGAAATAACCATTGGTCTCCTCAAACTTCAAGTTTTCTATGGCAAAAATGACGATCAACCAATAAAAGATATAGCTGACCACTGAACCCCATGTTGCACTGTTTGTCCACCCAAATAATGCAGTGAAAAGCATCCATAAACCGTCTATTTCACCGTTACAACAATTAACGTGCCATACTGAGTTTGAGATATCATATGAACCAGGACCAGAACCAACTTCTGACATATCTTGACCATGACATAAATTGATATATCTTTGTAGTTCAAATTGCCATACTCCTTTGGAGAAAAGTCCGGCAGCGATCAAATATAATAAACATGTTGTGGAGATTAAAAATAGCTTCAATGAGAAGGATTCAGTTCTCTTATATAATGAAACACCAACAACTGCACTCACTGCAATACCAAGGACGGAGGATAATGGTAATGTGCTCAAAGGTTGCCCAACGCCGACACCACCAATGAAGACAAAAGCTTCCAGTGATTCCCTTAAACATGTGATGAAAGGTAAAATAAACAGTGCATATTTTTCAGCATATATCTTGATTCTTGATCTGTTATCGTTCGCCAATTGTTCAGGAGTCTTATTGATTAGAATGCTAGCTAGTTTAACTCTGAATTTTTCCTTCAGTTTAGAAATCCTCAAAAAGAATAAACCCATGATGGAAATAACCACCGAAGCAAGCAAGCTTAAACTTCCTTCATAATAATGCTCGCTTAAGGACCATAGATCAGTACCAATCAAGTAGAAAACAGTGATAAATATACCACCAATGATCAGTGAAACAAACAGCCCTAGTAAACTCCCAGTCCAAATTTGTAGTCTGAACTGCTTGTATAGTTTATCACCAGTTTCTGTCAAGGCCTCAACATTGCCATTGCTAAACGATTGGCCCTCTTGTCTCACTAGTAGGTCTAACTCATCATTGTTGATATCTGAACTAGCAGAGGAACTGGTACTGTCTCTTGAGTGATGTAAAATTAACGATTGTTTCAAGAATGCTAACAATATAGAAACAATGATGATGATCTCGAGGGACTCTCTTAGAATGATAAAAAAGATCTCAAACGAGAAGACATCTTCGAACTCAACCATTGTTTGGAACTTTGAGCGTTGAAATTTATTTTAGTGAGATCAATAGATCAACAATCAAGATTCTGATTATTTGCTCGTGTTTTTGTTTTCAATCTTTGCACCATTATTTAAAGGAAATGTCAAGTTCAGATTAAAAAGATAAAACACCCACCGGCTTACATAACACCACTGCTACGGTTACTCCTTGGGGCATTAAACGCGCCTTGGGCTTAAAATCTAAGAAAGTATAGCTATATTTGAGGTCGAACGTTTGAAGTCCAAGGTGTTATTTGTAGAAGTTTCAAATCATTCAACCTGTGCTGAATGATTAAGATAGAGGAGAGGTAAAATGATGGTTTTCTATAGGTTTTTGATGGGTATTAAACAATGTCTCGGTAATTATTGAGTATCCGTCAGTTACCTTTTGTTCTTAGTTTGTTTGTTCGTTTGTCCCGAACTTTGAGACATTATCCTAGTGACATACTTTTTATTTGAATCTATTGCTACTCAATTCAAGAGAAGACAACTGGATAGCTGCTGTTTTGCTTGAAAAAGTTCATGAGATTTGACTTTTGTGTCAAACTATATAGCCTTTACCGGATCTCGCACCCATCCCCGGATTTGTGTCTTCTTTGAATAAACGATTCAGTTTTAAGGTTGTATGTATGACCAATAAGTATCACTCTCGAGCCTCGATAAATCCATAACTGACTTGTGACTTAGCCAATAGGGTATCAACAGCGTGAGGGAACATGTGTGCTCTAGCTTCGTTACCCATAGAGGTCTTGGAGCTTGTCATTGCGTTCCTTGACCCCTTTACAGATTTTGAACCTTTGGTATCAATCTCGTTATTCAAGCCAATTATAGATCAATCTATATGTATTCTTTCAGATTCAATCAAACGGGAGCAAGGTTCACAACTACAAGTAAGGCATATCTCCACTTATCATGAAAATATCAAGAATTACAAACATTTCGTTATCCGTTTACACTCAACAGTTGCTGATGCTTCTCTCCCCACAATCATTGGCACAATGGTTCAAAATTCCAAACCACACAAGATCTTCTTAATGGAAGGTGGATGCATTAGGAACATCTTTAATGAGGCTGTTTTCCAGAACAATCATTATACCAAAGGTTTTGAGATGCCCAATGTGTTATCTCTTGGTGATTCTTACACTTTTGAGAAATTCTATATTCCTTTAGACTTTAAAATCCAGACTCCAAGTTTAAGATATCTTCGTGCTGATTTCCATAACAAAAAATCATTCTTGAGAAACTTTGTTGCCCCTGAGTTGTTAAGCTTATCTGTTAAATCTTCCCATTTGAGTGCTGCTTGTATAAAAGATTTTCAAAAATTGAGAAAGCTTTGTATACATAGTTTCTCAGATTTAGAGAGTTTGCAGCTACCTGATTTAAACACCATTTATTTGGGCTCAGGTTATTCTCTAATGTTGAACAACTGCCATTTTCCTAAATTGAAAAACTTGTTCATTGATGATGATGCAAGATTACCAGGGATAATTGATTGTGAATTGGATTCATTAGAAGAACTCATTGTCAGTGCCTCCAAAACTTCCTTCATCAAAAATATCAAGTGTTGGAACTTGAAAACATTAAATCTCTTACACACGGTGAGAGGTGTTTTGAGTACCATGGTTCTTGAAGGTGGGAAGTTCCCCAAGCTTGAAAACTTATCAATTCCAAGTCCTAGCTATCTATTAGACCTTGGTTATAATAATAGTTTGAGGAATATCAAATTTCTGACTGTGTTCATCCAAAAAAAATGGTTTCATGCTACGATGCCTCCTGATTTCAGTGACGTGAGTGAATCAGAAGATACTGATGAAGAATCAAATGAATCATTTTCGAATTCGGATAGGGAAAGTAACGAACTGTCAATCGAGAATGAATTACAGATATTGGCTGATGCTAAACTACCAAATGTATTAAGTTTAGAAGTCGTCATTGAAGATTTCTCTAAATTTGATGGTACAGTTCTCAAGATCCCAGATTTTTCAAAGACTATGCCTAATCTTAGAGCTTTTACCTTCTTAGCAAATAATGATTATACAGACCCACTGGAAGAAATTTACTTTGATTTAACAAGCTGGGAAACTGATGATAAATTTGATAGTTTCCTGACAAACATTAAAACTGCACATTTGTATTGTACAAACCTTGAACTGTTGGAAAGTTATTCCTTTGTGACGTATTTTGATGAAGATGATGCACTGATGCTTGATGCAACAGGTATCTAATGTGGAATAATGATAATGTTTTTAACTCATGCTACGTAGGATACATATATCATAACGTCATTCATTCTAACTTTTCAAAACAATTGATCCTTCATCTTTTGTCTATAATGATCCCCAATAGTAATTTTTTGTAATTTGTTCAAATGTTTCAAACTATATACAAATAATCCCAAAATAGTCACAGTGGAAACACCAACAACAAGCCCAAATCCATAATCTTGTTCCTCGATGAAGTTTTCTAAGTTCATACCATATGCTGCTGCGACGAATAATCCAGCACCCATACTCAATAAACCAATTGAAAACCTTAAGCCTAACAACATCAGTTGGTTTCTATTTGAATCTAAAATAATATTTATAATTTCCTCTGTGGTTTTCACATTCGATATTGTATTATTAATAGTCTGAACTATCTCATCACAATGCTTATAGTAAGATTCTAAAAGCATTTCCACTTCTGCATGGTCATCTTCGGCTCTTGGAGTTCCTTTAGCCTTCTCTGTTAAATACATACCAGCAAGATCATCATCATTATCCAAAATCTCGTCAATGACATCTCTTACTAATGTTGCCTTCTGTGAAAAAGTCGAGATTTTCTTGTTTTGGATCAATAAATATCTAAGTTTTTCTCTTGTTATATCGTCTTCTAATTCGTGTAAAATCCCCCTCGTCACTGTGGTTTGAACTTTCATTTCTGCATCTAGATTTGTCATTGCAGAAACCATAACTGCTTCTAAGGCTCTGATTTCATAAGATAGATCCACATTAGTGGCTTTCAATTTGGTTTCAAGGTCCATAATGAATTGGGACTGTGCATGTGAATTTCTAGAGCCCAAATCATCAAATATTATTACAGTGTCATGTTTAATCAATGCTCTTATATGAAGTAATGTGATGACAATAGAATCTTTTCTAACGGATATGGAAGGGGCAATCTCAGTATTATAACCAATCTTCTCGATCTTCCTCAAATCTCTGGGAAACAAACCATGCTGTGATATAAGATCAGCTCTTTTCAAATCTGCGGATACGGCCTCTAAATTTCCTTCACCATTGAAAACCGTACACCGTAGTACCGTAGCCTCCGTTGGATTCAAATGGTTTCTATGCACAAGGTTCTTTTCCAACAACAATGATGTATATTCCTGGTTTTTCGGGTTATGCCTGCTTTGATCTAACATGGAACAATTTGAATGTGACATGAATCTTTGCATTGTGGGTATTGCCTTTCTCAAAGGTGTAAATTTGACACATTTCAGTGACCTGAAAGAAACCGGCTTAGGCACGAATAGATTAATCATTTTGCAAATAGCGAACAACAACCTATCACTAATTAAACCAATACGGTGATATTTGCTTTATCGAATATTCTTCGAAAACATTCAAATGTTTGAAATCTTTATATGAAAAAGCACAGAGCTGGGACCGGAATTTAAACTTTTGAGTTCCGACTGCGCATAAACCTCTCTTTAATTTCCAATATTCTCAATTTTACAACTCTCCTGGAAATTTGATTAGATAGATTTTAAATACTACTCACTTCTGCAAAATGGTTTAGCCCTCTTGAATTTATTGCTAGTGTTCTTCAGATCACACTCAGTAGGACAGAAACTCTCCCAAAATGCCTTCGATATACGTTGAGATGGATGATACGAGGAATCTATTCACAGAGATAGGCTACGATAACCTTGTATTTATACTTGGCTGTTTGAAGCAGCAGGAAAAGAAGAGTCTAGCAATATGCAGCTGGTCCTTGTATCGTTTGATTATTGGGTTCCTATATGAAAACATTTCAATTCTTGTGACTTCTAATTTTAAAAGCGTCAGAGAGATAGATCCAACAAGAACGTTCGTATATCCTACAGGGGTTTCAGTTGTTTCAAGTGAAAGTGCACTCAAATCATTTTTCAGAACAATTCTCACTTATAATGGGCGAATAAAGTATAACTTGATGGTCAATTTACTTGATGCTCGTTTTTGTTTGATTGATAAAAGATTCACTTTCAAGAATATTGACCCATCACGGAGATATTTGACCCATAGTGACATTCAAGACACTTTTTTCGATTGTTTTAGTTGTTCTTTCGATTCAAGGAAAACTGTATTACAAATGCCAGTCCCTATAGGCATCAAAATCTTGAAAGTGTTACTGATGTGTCCACATTGTGAACATGCAAGTGTTCCATCTTCACTATTTACAATGCTTTATCATAATACTCAATTCTATGACTTCTTGGGTAATAGGAAAATGCAAAGAGGTATAGAAGCTAGTGCTGGAATATATTTCAAGCAATTAAGAGACGGTGATTTTTATATTGATTTGAAGAAATTTGGAATGATGACCAAGGCTTCTTTGAAAAATTTGGTTAGCTTAAGAATATCATTCAGTGATCCTTATGTTGCAAAGAAAGTGATAAGTTCTTGTAATCCTTCAACTTTAGAGAGTTTGACATTGGATCATTTGACGTGTACGCATAATGGACCATTCATAGATGATCATAGACCTCATACCATATTACCCAACCAAATGCAAAATAAATTCTCTCTTATTGAAGAATTTTTCAATTCTCCAGCTATTGTTCAGATATTTAGAGGGTTGGGAAGATTAGAATTAGTGTTACATGACGGTTACAATAGACTTTTGCTAAAAAAATTCTTACATTGCTTGTATTTGAGCGTTGTTAGGGGGTTTGGAAAATTACCAGAATTAAAATCGTTCACGATTAGAGAATCAGTTTCGAGTTTAAGTAAAGTTTTCCAGAGGAATAGTTTCGATGATGATCCTAGTCAAGATTTAGTGTATTCTAGCTCCTCCATGATATTTAAAGATTTGACAAATATTTTCAAAGGATTGAACATTCTAGATATCTTGAATCTTCAAACTTTATATTTCTTTGTTATTGACGTTCATTTTCTTCCTCATTTATTGAGGAGAAGGGTGCAATTCGATGATGAAATTTTGACACCTTTCCACAGTATGTTTGAGGATGTATTAGCCGTTATTCCAGATGAACAACTTCCACAGCTCTATATTGATTTTGAATGCTACGATCAATCAGTTATGATTCCTAGGGCTGTTATATCAGATGAGGATGACGAATGCCAGAGGTTAGAAGATTTCTTGGTTGTACATAATGACAACCAGAGTATTATAAGAGAAAAAATGGAGGAGATCCAAGAACAGTTTCATGAAATTTCATTGGATAATTAAGTTGCTGTTACAGGTTTTCTTTCTTGTTGATGATAATAGATAATGTACAAACATATAGACAAAACACAAAAATTCATTTCATTTTATTTGTTCTAATCTTCTTCTTCACTTCCGGATTCTTCAGATTCTTGAGCTTCTAATTCCTTACGTTCTAATAATGCTTGTAATTCAGCATCTTCAGTAGCAGTAACAGCCTTTGGAGCCATAGTAACAGTAGCAGAACCACCAGCAGCGGTGATTTTTTCTTCAATAACCTCCAAAGCCTTGCTCAAGATATCAATACCTTGTTGCTTTTCTAAAGCTTGAGTTGTCACAACGTACAGAGGAGCAGCGACCAATTTTACTTTGATTTGTAAATGTTCAGTTGATAATGCTTCAGCAGCTCTTAAGGCTCCTTTAATGGCATCAATACCTTCATAACTGAAACATGAAACTTCAACATCTGAACGGATCTTGATGGCTTGAGGAGTCAAACGACGTGAGATGTATGAACGTAGTTCTTCTAAAACTTCTGGGTTTGGAACTTCAATTTGTTCAAAGACTGATTCATCAGTGATTGAAATCTTGAAAGCATCATAGACATGACCATATTTTCGACTTAATGGCCATCCGATAGTTTGATACAAAGACTCTAATGGGATACCGAATTTTTCAGCACAGTGACGCAAAATTGAATGGGAAGCTTTTGATTTGTTATATCTTTCTTCACATTTTATAACATCTTCAGTAGAAACACGACGTTTGGATAAATCAATATAACCTTTTTCTTTATCAACACGTAAAACAACAACAACTTCATTCTTACCAACACGAATCAATTTTTGAATACTACGAATACGTCTTCTTGACAATTCACTTAGTAAAACCATACCTTCAATGTTATCGTATTCCAATAATTTGACGTAGGCCCCCATTTCGGCAATTTGTTGAACGTTGACCATGACAACATCATCAACCTCTGGGTATTTGTTCTCGTAGTATCTGCAGCTAGAAGTGCTCATCTTGAAATATATCTTTTAATAGTTAATATCGTATTTTTTTATACTTTTCCAATAGATCTAGTATTGTGAATCATAGATATTCAACCTTAGGTAAATTTTTCAGTCATAGCAAACTCCTTCAGTTTGGACTTTTCCAACACAAGTGAAAACACCATCCATAAATACTGATCCTGTACATAAAAATCAAACATACCAGATTCTATTACACTGTGAGGTAGTTTCTCAGCTAAAGCGTTTAGAATTTTCAATCTTGTACAGAGGCTCTTTTTGCGTTCACTCTAGTTTTTTTCAAAGTGGCCATCAAAAAAAAAAAAAAATTCGATTATCATTAGTCAGGAATTATATAAGTATTTACGTTCAAGGACACATCGATATAGGCATTTATCACTTAAACTCATCATCTTAATTGGATTTATCTTTCTCTTTCATTGTAAGTCTTTAAAAGCTCCAAAGAGTTTTCTAGTTGTGCAATTGCGGTGTTTACATCCTCATAGTTTATGGCAGATATGGCAAATTTCGCACTTTTTGTAGCCTTTTCTAAAAGTTCTCCATCTTCTAAAACCGTCTTAATATCTTCTTTTTCTAGTTGTTTATGTTCAGATCTTGAGATAACCTTAGGCGGAGATGGTAGTTTGACTTTATCTTCACCTTCATCTTCAGATTGCAGTTCTTGATCCACATTATTCTCATGGTCAGTATGCCCTTCCTTTTGACCTGGTAACGTTGTTGGAAGTTGAGGGAATGTAATATCATTTTCTTCTTCATCCGATTCAGCCAGAGCCTCCCTTATGGTCTTATCAATATCCTCAGAAGTTATAGGCTTGGAATCTATAGAGTTTGTACTTATCTGTGGGTTTTTACCATTCTTCACTGCGGTGACTATCCTTTGGGCATTTTTCTTGCAATATGTTATTCTTTCTTCAAGTTCATCATCTGTGATACGACTGAGATCATTATTTATTATTTCATTAATAATTGTATCTTCTTTAAAGGGATCCTCATCAGGTGTTGCAGTAGTTAAATATTCAATGCTTTTGGATATGTGTTTTTCTAACATTGCATCCTCTTCAGTAGCTTTAACAAGATCTGCTAATCCAGTAGTCAGATCTCCCTCTTCAGATTCCAGTCTTTCACCATGGATTGACACTTCATCGTCTTTCGTTCCACCTGCGGTCTTTTCTAGATCTCTTTCATTATTTTCCTCTTCACCACCGTTTTCTCTTAGTTCTTCTTCTTCTACACCTTCATATAGTTTGTTAACTTCCTTTTCTTCTTCAACAGATTTTATTGAATGTGATTCGTCCAGAGAATCAAATGGGAACAATCCTCTTGTTATCTCATAGAGACTTGCACAATCTAACAAGTCGTTCACAGTTTTTCTGGTCTTGTGTTAGTCATGAGTTCAGATTAATATATACCTTAAATACATACCCTGATGCCTGCCCAATTTCTATGAAAGTAGTAGTATTTTGGAAAGTTTCGTTGATGAACTCTAAAAGATATTCTCTTGACTTTAGATGCGACTCTATAACGTTTCTCCATTGATTAATTTCTAGAAGTTTTACCCTTTCATTCTCTAACACTGTCACCAAATGCACTGTTATATCTTTCTCATCATTCACTAATGGCACCCCACTGATGGAATCCTTGGTTGTTATCAGGTCGATTAGAATCTGAACAGTAAACAGACCAGCTACGGGAAAACAGTTAGTACTGGGTCTCAAAGACGCTCCATTATTAAATTTGACTTACCGAAGTATGAAACAAGACGATCCTTTGATTGATAGTGTTTGAATCGAAGAAAAGAGGCATTTGCCTGTTTGAACTCAATGGGCAACTGGGTCAACGACTTTATCAGTTTGAGCGATCTGACACTCATTTCAGATAACGCTCGTGATTCTGTTTGAAAGGTTGCACTCTGGAGTGTGTTAATTTGATTTGTCCGTCGTTAAGCCAATAATCCTTATTTTTAGCTCCGACAGTAAATTTTCACTTCCTCGGAGAGGATATTTTGGCAAAAAGGAAGCACCTTCCTGGATTTACGCTTGTAGGTGGAGCTATCAGTTGAATAGCGGGTTAAAGTTGACATGAACACATTATTGAACGGCACTTTTCGGCAAAGTATTCTACGGGAGTTTTTTGGAGAATCAAATTTTAAAGCTCCAGCGTTGTACGCAAGTTGAAGCTCAGATATCCGAAACTCTTCGAAACCAAATTGGGTTCTGATAGCACGATTAGCATAGTATGACGAACTGCAAGAGTTTAATCACCTGTCATCCGGGTGTTTGATTTGATTTGAAGTGCTATTATTGGTCCTTATCCTTCGAGGACGCAGCCAAGAAGCAGCCGACTTTCTCGTAACTGTGCTGCTTGTTTCAAATACATTATACTTTCTCACAACCTGTCTTGGATAGATAGAGCTTAAAAAGTTCCGTTTTCTAGAGACCGATGACTTGCAATAATAATACGGCTCACAAGTTACCAGGAGTATCAACGCAAATCACCGCGCTGTATAGCTAAACAAACACGGAGATGCCTCAACCACTACCTATACTTGGTGATATGGATGTGTTGGTGATTGAATACTATCACTTCTAAAGTCAACCGAGGAACAACTACTGGTGTGATTTTTCAACCGATGCAATATGGCCAAAACTGACAGTCTTTCATCACTTTTGATCTTCAACGTTTCAACTTTCAACGTATCCAACTTGAACAAATGATCAAACTTTCAAGATATGCCTACAATTCCCATCGGCATGAAGTGGAAATCCCCAATTGCAACATAGATCGGGAAACTTGCATATTCCCAATCACAAGATTCGTGACTCGAACCAAAACTGCATGCGAACTTATTCTAAAGCATGATTCGATACTACTTCTATGATACCGCCATAATTCATTCATTCGAGCGAATTATATTTGTGATCTGTGATCATTATCAGTCCTTATCAACTAATAATCCACAACGCTTACAAGCTTCCTTTCCCAAAATATGCTCGTTATAAATAACCTTTAAATTCTCTCGAATCCCATTAGATATAAAACAGAACAAAAGAGAGGACTGGTAAACCTAGTTTTATTAGTGTTTTCTCGTGGCATAGTTCCTTTGTTTTAATAATGAGCGACCTCAAGGAGCTTTCTTCAACTGGGTCTCAGGATCAAGAGAAAATTGATTTTTCCAAAGGAACAGTCTTAACAAGACAAACCTCTCATGATGTGCTATCTTTCACTGATGATATTGATGATGTTGGGACATCTTCAAATGGTGTGCCAAAATTTGATGATGAGAAAATTAAAGAATATTTCGGAAGCCTAAGCGATTCATCCATAGGCTTATTGTTGAAGGAAACTGGACATGGTACCGATTTAGATCATGATGATGAAGATGGCCTATCAGATGATTTGAAATTTATTCTATCTAAAATCATGGCCATCTCTAATAATGAGGTTATTAAAATTTTCAAGGAAACTGTAAAGAACCATAGTACTGATACAAATTTTCCAAAAGGTGACTGGGTTTATATCAATCAAGTGTTGAATAAAGAAATTGACCTAACTAATGATGATGATGAAATTTTCAAATCAAAGTTGTTAGCTGTACTTTTTTATCACCATTCACCGTATCCTGAAGTTCGTTCAGTGACAGATATAATCAATGACGTATCTGAACCTGTGGAAACAATAAGATCTTATACATTGGCCATCATTTGGTTAATCGTCGCTGCTGGTGTTCAGGAATTTTTCTACCATAGACAACCAGCAATTACACTACCACCTTCTGTCCTTTCTGTTCTTTTATACCCATGTGGTAAAGCCTGGGAATTGATCGTACCAAATTATAATATCAACTTCTTTGGTAAGAAAATCCCTTTAAACCCAGGCCCTTATAATTATAAGGAACAAATGTTTGCTACAACAATAACAACAATTTCATCCGCTGGTGTTTACGTTAGTTCAAATTTCATTGTTCAAAAAAAATTTTATCACCAGGATTGGGTTGATTTTGGTTATCAAGTTTTGTTGACTTTTTCAACCCAATTCATGGGTATCTCGTTTGCTGGTGTCTTGAGAAAATTTGTTGTTTATCCACAAAGAGCTGTTTGGCCAACGATTTTACCTTCAATTGCCTTAAATCGTGCATTGTTGAAAACTGAAAGAAAAGAAGTCATTAATGGTTGGAAAATCTCAAAATATAATTTCTTTTGGATTACTTTTGGTTCTATGTTTGTTTATTTCTGGATCCCAAATTACTTATTCAATGCTCTTTCTTCATTCAGTTGGATTAGCTGGATTAAACCTGATAATCTCAACTTAGATATTGTCACAGGATTCAACGCAGGGATGGGTATCAATCCAATATCCACTTTTGATTGGAATGTTATTTCAACCTTATTTAACCCATTAGCGATCCCATTTTATGTTTCTGCAAATTATATTTTTGGTATGGCGATTTGTACATTTGCAATTTTTGGAGTTTATTATTCAAATGTCAAATGGACCGCTTATTTACCAATCAATAGTGTTAGCATTTTCACAAATACTGGTGAACAATTTGAAGTTCAAGAAGTTTTGACAAATGGGCTGTTGGATATGGATAAGTATCAAAATTATTCACCACCTTTTTATTCTGCTGCTAATTTGACTGTTTATGGGGCATTTTTCTTGTTCTACCCTTTCTCATTCCTCTACAATGGTTATAAAGAATGGGATACCATCAAATTCGCATCATCATTTTTTATTAATGATATCAAAGAGCTTTTCACAAATTTCAGTATCACTCAATTTTTAGACCAGGGAAGAAATCAATAGCTTCTCAATTCAATGATCCTCATTCAAGACATTTGGCAAAACAAGCGGAAGTTCCAGATTATTATTATTGGTTAATCTTGATTATTTCAATTGTCTTGGGTATTTTGTGTGTTAAAATCTATCCAAACACTGAGACTCCAGTCTGGGGTATTTTCTTTGCAATTGGTATCAATTTTGTTTTTTTGGTCCCATTAGCCCTGTTGTATGCTGTGACAGGTGTCCAAGTTGGATTAAATGTTCTTGTTGAATTGATTGTTGGTTATGCTCTCCCAGGAAATGGTATGGCACTGATGACAATTAAAGCTTTAGGTTATAATATTGATGGGCAAGCTGATAATTTTGTGACTTGTCAGAAAATGGCACACTATGCAAGAATCCCACCAAAAGCCTTATTCAGAGGCCAAATGGTTGCATTAGTTGTCCAAGCTTTCACATTTTTAGGGGTAAACAATTGGTTGATTTCTAATATGAAGCATTTATGCGATATTCACCAACCGCAAAAATTCACTTGTGTAAATGATCGTATCTTCTATTCATCAGGGGTTTTGTGGGGTGTCATCGGCCCAAAGAGAGTGTTTGATGGATTATACCCAACTCTGAAATATACTTTTTTGATTGGATTCTTGTTGGCTCTTTTATTTATTGCGGTCAAATTCTTCGGTAAGAAGTATGTTCCAACTTGGATTGAACCTCAAGTTATGATTGGTGGTATGCTTAATCTCTGTCCTTATAATTTATCCTATGGTTTACCAGCACTTTATGTCTCTTTTGCATTCATGTTCTACATTAGAAAAAGATATCTGGCTTGGTTTGAGAAGTATAACTATGTGTTGTCATCAGGCCTTAATGCTGGCGTTGCCTTCAGTGCTGTTATAATCTTTTTTGCCGTTCAATACCACGCTAAAGATATCTCTTGGTGGGGGAACAATGTTGTTTATCAAGGTATTGAAGGTGGTGAAGGCCAAGTGTCTTTAAAGGATCCTTCGTTATTACCAGATCAATACTTTGGACCAAGAATGGGTAGTTTCCCATGAAATCATGAAATGTTTATAGTTTATAGCTTCGGAATTTTCAAATTTTGCTTTTTAAAATCCTCTAAACCCGCGTACATCAAATCAATCATAGTATGTATGAATTTTTTTTCTATAGTGTGTTTATTACTGATAGTATATACAAACGCAAAGGATACGGCTAGTAGCTATGGTGGTCTTTTGTATTTTTGAGACCATCAAAAAACTATAGCATAATTGAAACTTATTCTACAACGGTTTAATTAATATCATTTCAAATTATATTTTCATATATAGTATACACGGCCAAACCCCCTTTATAACCTGATAAAAACAATTATGGGTAAAAACACGGAAAAAAAGATTAAGTCATAACAAATTCATTAGAAAAAAGCAAGTACTGATAGTAAATTGCTTAGAAATCTTCATCAAAAGCGAAAGCATCTTTGGATTCAGTCTTTTCAGTACCAGCCATGACACCAGCTTTTTGATAATCAGAAACTCTCTTTTCAAAGAAGTTGGTTTTACCAGCCAATGAGATGTTTTCCATAAAATCGAATGGGTTTGTAGCATTGTAGAATTTCTTGTTACCTAGGGCGATTAATAAACGATCAGCACAGAATTCAACATATTGAGACATCAACTTAGAGTTCATACCTAATAATGAGGCTGGTAAGGCATCAGTAAAGTACTCTGATTCGATTGAAACAGCTTCAGTAATGATTTTTTCAACAATTTCTTGAGATGGCTTGTTTTTCAAGTGAGCAAATAATAAACAAGCAAAATCAGTGTGTAAACCTTCATCACGACAAATCAATTCATTTGAGAAAGTTAAACCTGGCATTAAACCTCTCTTTTTCAACCAGAAAATAGAAGCAAATGACCCAGAGAAGAAAATACCTTCAACAGCTGCAAAGGCAACTAATCTTTCACCAAATAAGGCTTCATCATCAGCAATCCATCTTAAGGCCCAGTCAGCTTTTTCCTTGATACATGGGATGGTTTCGATGGCGTTGAACAAGAATTCAGCTTCTTTTGGATCTTTAATATAACTATCAATTAATAATGAATAAGTTTCTGAATGAATGTTTTCCATCATGATTTGAAAACCATAGAAACATTTAGCTTCTGGAATTTGGACTTCAGCAGAAAAGTTTTCAACTAAATTTTCATTAACAATACCATCAGAAGCAGCAAAAAAGGCTAAAACTCTTGAAATGAAGAAACGTTCATTATCAGTTAAACGGTTATTCCAATCGTGTAAATCTTTTGATAAATCAATCTCTTCAGCTGTCCAGAATGAAGCTTCAGCCTTTTTGTATGCTTGCCAGATTTCGTGATATTTGATTGGGAATAAAACGAAACGACGTTTGTTTTCAACTAATAATGGTTCATCCTTTTCAGCTTCTTTCAAAGAATGACGATGAGATCTATGTTTTTCCATGAAATTTTTGTGTTTAGCTTCAGCAACTTTTAGTCTTTCTTGAACTTCTTCTTCACCAACTTCTACAATGATTTCAGATGGTTTGACATCAGCAGCGTTTAAAGTTCCATTAGCAATGGCTTCTTTTCTAGCAGCAGCAGCGGTCAATTCAGCTCTTAGATCCTTTTTGGTTTCACCGATATCCAAGTTTGATAAAACGTTGGCGGTAACTTTTGATGGTGTTTCTTGGGTGGACATTATTATGTGTATATGTATATGAAATTAAAGAATGTCTTCAAAAAGATTGATGGAACGGGTATTAGATCAGAATCTTCTTTGATGATAGAAAAGTATAAATGGGTCTTAAATGCTTTGTAAAAACCAGTCTTTGGACGTCTTTATATACACGAACGCGTCCAGTTGGTGTGTTTTTCACTTTCTTTTCTCTATATGCACTTCACCGTGTGTCAAGTTCTCGGTGTGTTTACTTTTAACCAGATTCGCCTTTATATGCAAATCTTGTAAAGTTTTATAGCGTGTTCTCGTGTTTTAAAAGTGGAAAAGTTGTTTGAAACGCGTTTTGGCTTTTTTTTTGCTTGAAATTTTGTCTCGTGGGGTTCGGACACGCCTCTTAGCAATCACACGGGTAAATTGGGTAAAATTTGGTATTTTCCAATGGTTTGAGTCACGTTATAGCATATAATATGTGAAATTTAGCAGAGGAAATGTTTCTAGAGAAGAATCTAAGATATATCGAGCTTTTCCCAGGTAATTTTATGGGTCAATTGGACGTTTCATAGATCGTTGAAACTGAGCCCACGCGTCACGGAATCATGTGACTGACGCGTTTCCGTGACCACATTAACGCGTACGGGTGTAATACAGACTTCCTAATCGGGAACTTTTCCCAGGATGTTTACCTCTCGAATTTGACAAAAGGTGAACAAAAACGAAAGCCATATGCACCTGGATTGCAAATTCTTAGCATCGAATGCTGATCCACTTCCTGAATTGAATAGATGCTGTAGAACGAACTAACGACGAAAATAATACTCATCGTTCAAGCAGATCACTGTTTATGATTTGTTCCCTTCCGTTGAAATATTCACCCAAATTTCAAACCTTGTTATCAGTGATTTTGACTAATTGTTTACATATTCGATTAGGTACAATTCACCTGCAATTAATAGCTAATGAGATACTGGGGTTTAATTACTAACTACATAGATTCATTCACCATCCCCTTATAACTCACAACTTCAAAGGTCGCCAATTATGGTTAGGTATCAATCCTGGTCACCTTCTTGCAACAAGACCAATACAATCACTAATTGAGGTAACCATCAAATAAACCTGATCAGATGTATTGGACATTGGACCATTCCAAGATTCCCGATTCTTAGCATAGTATCCATAACTCGGTCTCCAGTTTATTATTGGATTGTGTTGCTGCTTATCGGCAATTGAGATATGGTAGCCAGCCATCAAATTAATTTGTAATAGGCAATGTTTAGATTGAGAAACAAGCTGTCTTCATTGACGATATATATGGCGTTATCTAGATCCAACATCAACAGATGGTTCGAGTTTATTGTTCATTGTTTACGAATGAGAGATGAACCAGGTATTCATTCGTGATTGCTTAAGTTTAAGACCTTAGCTTAAATTTCGATGACACTTCCTAGTTTACACATCTGAGCTACTTCAAGATACCTCCCATTTAACCAGTGACTACTAAATTACTACCTGGAACAATCAAGTAAAAGATAGAAAAGTGGTGGTTCGTATATTTCCGAGGAAAACATCACGTGATGATGAATTCCCGAGGCCGCGAATGCGTGTTCATTTTAAGTGAATTTCAATTTTGACTGGCACAAATTGGCTGAATATTGAATATTGCTTGAATTTCGGAATAATTGAACAACGACAATTGGAAGTTATTCAATTGACTAATTTAATCATTTTAATAATGTCCCAAGGTGCTGGCTCTCCTCAGAATAATGGTGGATCATCTCTACTGAGAACCGCTTCTTTGTCAAATTTGTTCGGTATCAGAAAAAGATCCTTAGAATCAGATGATAATAATGAAGAAAGTCATGAAAGTTCAGGAGATGAAGAATTGACTGCTCACAAGAAAAGAAAAACAGACAGCGAAGCTAAAAAGGCATTTGCTGAACAAGAGAAACGTTTTACGGAGGAATTGCCTGAAGAATACCGCAAGTTTAGACCGGCTGGTTATCGATTCAATTTACCTCCAAAAGACCGTCCAGTTAGAGTATATGCCGATGGTATTTTCGATTTATTTCATTTAGGCCATATGAGACAATTGGAACAATCTAAGAAAGCCTTGCCAAACGCTGTGCTAATCGTTGGTGTCCCTTCAGATGTTGTTACTCATAAGAAGAAAGGTTTAACTGTGCTTTCAGATTATCAACGTGTTGAAACAATAAAACATTGTAAGTGGGTTGATGAAGTCATCCCGGATTCTCCATGGTCCGTTACACCAGAGTTCTTGGAGAAACATAAAATTGATTACGTTGCTCATGATGATTTACCTTATGCTTCAACAGACTCCGACGACGTTTATAAACCAATTAAGGAAAGAGGAATGTTTTTATCAACTCAAAGAACAGAAGGTATTTCCACTTCTGATATTATCACCAAAATCATTAGAGATTATGATAAGTATTTGATGAGAAATTTTGCAAGAGGTGCAACAAGACAAGAATTAAATGTTTCTTGGTTGAAAAAAAATGAGTTGGAATTTAAAAAACATATTAGTGAATTTAGATCTTATTGGAAGAAGACAAATGATAGTTTAAATATTGCTTCAAAAGACTTATATTTCGAAGTTCGTGAATATTTATTGAAGAAATCTGTCTTGAAACAAAATGCGGAACAAAATGATAGATCGAATCAACATGAAGGAAGTCCTGCTACGGAATTTGCACAAAATTATACAGGTGATAAAGTTGATAGACCAAGATCAAGCAAATCTCCTTCTTTCATTGAAAACTTTAAGGACTGGATGGCTAAGAATGATAATGATATTTCCGATAGAGAAACATTAGCCTTGAACTCTGAAACTCCTGAAAGCTCCAAACCATCATCGAAGAAGTCTTCACCAAAGAAAAACCCTACAAAACCATCATCAACAAAGTCTAAAAAAGTTAGAAAAAGTTCAAGAAGTACAAAAGGAAAGAATCCTAAGCTTGATGTAGATGAATCTGAGGATGATGAAGATGATGAGTATGATAATGAAACGTTAACTTCGCGAGATCAATGATCCCTTTGTAACTCTCATAACTCCAAATATATGGGAAAACTTATGTCCACTTATTGAGTTTGTTTATTTTGATGATTTCATTCTCTACTACAAATTTCTTTCAGCATATAACAATAAATACATTTAGTACTTCACATTCATAAGTTTAGGTAATCGTATAGCTTCCCGTTACTTTTAATATCTTAGAGTCGATCAAATTTCAATTTGAACACTACTATGACGGAATGGGACTGTAGGCCCTTCGTAGGACCCTTCAACTTTAAAGATCCAGGATCAGTGAAAAGAACATTCTATTTATGTATTTTTGTTCTGTTTAGCTTCCATAAGGTTGATCAACCTGACTAAGCGGATTTCTTGTTTATTTGTTTTTGTGTCTAAAAATTTCTGTTCTTTTTTTAAGCTTCGAGAAAGATCAAACTTGAGTCTCGAGGCACAAAAGATGATATGGGCTTTAGCCTTGTTGCGTTTCACTTGACACATGCTTTGCGAGTTATAATTCAAGATACAGTAGGTACCAGTTTTGAAGATCTTCAGTGGCTGCAGAAGATACTGCGACTTCTAAGAGTTTTGTAATCGGAGCAAATTGATAGCTATGAGTATGGGGCATGAAGCATGGAGCATGGAGCATATAGCCAACTTTTGAACTTCTCATATCCTAACATTGAACCAAAATAGAAACATTGAGGTGATGAGAAAAGTATATAAAGAGTCAAAGAACTCCTGAATCGTTTACCTCAGTTCCAAGGAAATTCATCATCAAGACAAGTTCAATCAATCAAATTAAACAAATATAAATCATTAACAATGCAATTCAAATCATTAATCGCCACCGCTGCCTTATTACAAGCTATCACTGCTGAATACACTCCAACAGGGTTCTCTGCATTACCAGCTTCTTATTACTTGAAATTTGCAGCTGGCGAATTTCCAGGATCGGGTACTTTGAAAGTTGATGGTACTGTCCATTCAGTCACTTATAACCCAGTTTTCTTAGATGGTGATGATGATATCTCAAGTTCTGGCTTAACAAAGAAGTCAGTTTCAACTTCTGAATCAAAATTTTCAAGTGAATGGACCTTTGATGGTTCCGATAAAAATGTAACCATTGGTGTCACTGGTCATCCACAAAAACAATCAGCTGTTTCAAGCGGTGTTAGTTTTTCAGGTTCATTTACCTTAGACTCAGATGGAAGTGAACACGAATTCTCCAAGACTGTCAACCTTGCTTAGATATCAACTAAAGAAAGCGTCCCAATATTATTTGACACATTTTTTGTCTCGACCCAAATTATTTGGTCTTTTTTTCGTTTCTCTTCTTACATCTCCCACTTTTACAAGGCGAGGTGTAAACTTTGAATTTTATATCAGCCCATCAGTCATTCCCTCAAACGGCAATCCTCATTCATTTGAAATAAACACAATCCTTAAAAATGTCACCAGTTGAGTTGTAGTTACTCGATACAATAATTATTCTTTTCGGAAATTCGAGCCCGAACCCCGATCTTGAAAAAGTATTGATTGATTTAATCTCCGTTCATGGCATCAAGTTATGACTCTTTCAATAATATATTTAAAGCAGAGAGGAAGCAGAAAAGTTGTGCCGTGATAACTGAACACTTTAAGCACTTTCACTAATATTAACCATGTCTCAAGTTATCGTCGTTGGTGCAGGTGTGATTGGGCTTTCAGCTGCTGAAATTCTAAGTGAACAGGGATATAAAGTATCAATCGTTGCTCAACATTTTCCATCTGATCCCCTGAATTCCAAATATACTTCACCGTGGGCAGGTGCACATTTTAGACCGGCTCCAAGTAAGAATGAGAAAGATTTTCAAGAGGCTCAACTCAATAGAGTGACAAACAAATATTTTGAAAAATTGGCCGCAGAAGAACCAGAATCATCTGTTAAGTTCATAGAAGGAATTGACTATTTGGAAGAGAAGGGGTTATATCATCTTAAGGCTAAAGGTTACTTTGAAGAGCTTGAGAACCTAGCTGAAATTCCAACAAGTGAATTGCCAAAAGGTGTAGTTTTTGGTGCCAAGTATAGGGCTTGGGTTATAAACTCCCCATTCTATATCCAATACCTCGAGAGAAAATTAACATTCAAATATGGTGTGAATTTCATTAGGGAAAATTTATCTTCTCTTAGACAAGTATCAGAGAGGTTTCCTAATACAATTATAGTCAATGCTAGTGGGTTAGGTTTACAATATAACGGAGGTAATGATCCTGATTCATTCAAAATTAGAGGTCAAACATTATTAGTAAGAGCCCCACAGAGAAACCCATATGAGAATAAAACTATCACACATCAATCAAAAGATGGATCTTGGACTTTTCTAATCCCAAGACCAGTATATGGTGGGTATATAATTGGCGGTACAAAGCAAATCGGTGATGACCAAACCTCTCCAAAAGATGAAGACACGAATGCAATAATTTCAAAAGCTAAGGTACTATTCCCTGAAGTCTTCATTGATGGGGAACTCGATATTAGAAACATTAATGTTGGCTTCAGACCTGCCAGAAAGAACGGTTCTAGAATTGAGATTGAAAAGATCAATAGAACAAAGATTGTTCATGTTTACGGGTTTGGTGGGTATGGCTACGAAGCTTCTAGAGGTGCTGCCGAAGAGGTCTTGAAACTCGTTAACTCCCTTGACCGTGAATCTAAGTTATAATCTATTTTGTCGTGTGTATCTTCAATGAAAAGAAGTTTTATACAGAATATCGTAGTTAAGGGACTTGATGTGTTGTTGCGCATAACATGCGCGGACGTTATAAAGAATTTCAAAACCATAGAAGAATCAGATAAAGAGAAATAATTCAATCCAAGCACTAACGACAAATTACGCACTCAAAATGTCTTACTCGGTATCAAACTTAAAGTATTTAGAACCACAAGCTTTGAAAAGTTGGTTTGCTACTGGATCTCCAACAGGAAATGGGAAATTCAGCATCATAGATGTTAGAGATTCTGATCATATTGGCGTAAGTATCTACAATCTGCTTCAGGCTTCTGACTTAAATTGACCATGAATAGGGCCATATAAAGAATTCCTTACATTTCCCTTCGAACACATTATCAGAAACCATGCAAGATATAGTATCACAGATCCAAAGCTCTGATGATATAGTGTTTCATTGTGCCTTAAGCCAACAGAGAGGCCCATCAGCTGCTATGAAGTTCTTAAGGTCCGTTCAAGATGGCCAGTTGGACGGGAAGGCTGTCTGGATCTTAAGGGGAGGATTTACAAAATGGCAGGAGCTATATGGTGAAGATGAAACAGTTACTGAGGGTTATGCTAAGGACATTTGGAAGTTCGGGTATTGATAATTGAGTCAGCTTATATATGTAATTGAATGCAGTTATTGAGTTTGTATAACCAAACTGGCAACAAGAGTTCTGTTATCAGCAACTAAGAAATTCTTGTGGATTGAAATTAATAGCTACAGCATTAATAGCTACAGCATCAAGATTACTGAATATATCAAATGTTATTAATATTATGTAGGTGTGTATAATGTAACCAAATTAGACTTCTAACGTAAGTTCAGATAATAAAAAACTGATTGATTACCAAAGATTAACGATCAATCATAAAAAAACAAAATTAAAAAAAATTGGTGGAGAAATGAAAAAAAATCAAACTTATTATATTAATCATATTTTCTCCCTCTCATATTGACAAAGGGTAAGTAAAATCTATAATGTGAATGGTATGTTATTGATGTTAACAGGAACTTCAAACTCTGCTATTTGACGAAGATTCTTCCTTTTCAATGATTGAATTAGACTCTTGATTTTCTGCAATCTTGTCATCATTGTTTTTCTTTGGAACAGCAGAAACCTCAGCACCACTTTTAACTCTATCACTCTTCTTTGGAACTCTTGCTAACCAGTAGAAGAAAATAGCCAAGAACCAATTGATGAAGATGAATGCAATGAAAATACCAACATTTCTCCATCTGTTACCATAGTTCAATTGAACAGTGGATAAGAAAGCATCTGATGATGAAATTGTACAGAAACCACAGTTAGATGTGGCATCCTCATCTTGTAAATAACCAGTACCAGCTTTTTCAAGATATGTTTGCATATATTGGCCACAAGTGTAACCAGATGGTGGATTGAAATGAGTAATTTCTTGTTCAGAACAAACAACATTAGTATGTGCAACAGCGTTGGTCAAGAACCCATCAATGAAATAAGTAAATGGATTAGCACGGTACATGAAAATCCAGAAACCTGGCATAGCATCCTTGGTAACTAAAACACCACAGAAAGTCAAACATAGAGTGAATATTAATGAAGCTAAATTACCAGCAGCATCAGCCAATTCCATTGGGGCAATAGCCATATGAGCAAATGAACCAATATAGATGAAGAATAAGAATGTAAAGAACCAAGCGTATGCACCTCTATCAGTAACAGCATCAGTTGGAACTGCATTGTTATAGAAACCAACTGGATAGTAGAAAACAAAGAACGCAATGGTACCGACAAGACCATTCCATGGAATTTCAGCAGTGATTTGAGCAGAGATGAAAGCAACCCAAGAAAATGTCTTAGAAGGTCTTTCTCTAGTTTCATACAAGTCTCTTTGACGAACGAATTCTGGTAAAATTTGTTGAATCAATGGATTGAAGATAACCAAAAACATGAAAAGTGAGAACATTTGATTTTGTAAACCTTGTTGGGAATTCTTAGCCTTGAAGAATGCAAAACCGATAAAGATAGATGAAGAAATGGCAAGGAATAATTTGGAGTATAAATACACTGGTGATCTCCAATATTGTTGAAAAACTCTTTGACAAACAATAATATATTGTTTCCATAATGGGGCAGCGAATTCAGAATGACCAACAGATTCATCACGTGGTAAAACAGACAATTCAGCTTGTAATCTATCCAATTCACGTTTAACTTCTTGACGTTCATTAGAGTTTAACCAAACCTCATAATAATCTTGATTAGCATGAGAACCTGGTGCAGCACCAATGACATGTAACATCCATTCAGCTGGGTTAGCAGTTGGAGGACATTTAGGAGCACCATGTTTTTCGAAATAGTCAATCAATGTTTCACAGTTCTTACCTAATTCACCAAAGTAAACAGTACGACCACCACGAGCCAAAAATAATAATCTATCAAATTCTTGCATCAAAATAGCTGAAGGTTGATGAATGGTACACAAGATAGCTTGACCATGATTTGCTAATTTTCTCATCAATTGACAAATAGACCAAGCAGTTTGAGAATCTAAACCAGAAGTAGGTTCATCCAAAAACAATAATAATTTAGGTTTAGCAGCCAATTCAACACCAATAGTCAATCTTTTTCTTTGTTCAACATTCAAACCTTCACCGGCAACACCAACTACGGCATCAGCGTATTTTTCCATATCCAAGATATGAATAACTTCCTCAACGTATTGATCTTTCTCAGCTTTGGAAACTTCATCAGGTTGTCTTAAATAAGCAGAGAATTTCAAAGCTTCACGAACAGTAGCAGTTTGCAAATGTAAATCTTGTTGTTGAACATAACCAGTAGATCTTTGGAATGAAGAGTCTCTTAAATGACCATTAACAAACATATCACCAGTAACAACACCCATTGTAACTCTGTTAGCTAAAACATCCAACAATGTAGTTTTACCAGCACCAGAAGCACCCATTAAAGCTGTCAAAGTACCTGGTTTAACCCAACCATCGACACCATTCAAAATTTCACGAGTTTCCTTTTTGATTTGAACAGAATAATGAACATCTCTCCAATGGAAAATTTGAGAACCCGCATGAATAACATCGACGGATTTTTCTTTATCATCATATTCTTCCTGAGCAGTGACATCTTGTTCACTACCAGCTTCGATATCATTCTTAACATTATTACCTTGAGTTTTCTTAAGTTTTCTTAAAGTAGATCTTTGGAACAATAAAACTTCACCCTTTTGCATGGCACTTTCATTATATTCAGCAAAAACCAAATAGACACCCATAAAGAATAAAGTAAACGCTAAAGTAATACCCCAGTTTCTCCATTTATGTGAATTTTCATACTTGTAAGCTTTTCTCAAATAAGTTGTACCATCAACAGTAAATTGACCGGTCTCGGCACCAACAGCACTACAGATAAACCCATCACTTGGGATACCTGGTGTGGTTCTTGGATCTCCTGGAATGAAAGATGAACAGTCGTAAGTTAAACCATCGAATTCGTTAACCATCAAGGCTTCAAATGTATAACCTAGTGGATCAATGTAGTTAATCCAACGAGACCAACCAAGCATATAATTGACAGGAATGGTGAACCCAACGAAAATGGTCAATGATAACAACATGATTTGAGCTGGAACCAAAGCTTCTGGTAGTGAGGAAGCAGCAGAACCAACTAAACGGAAAAGATGAGACATTGAGAAAGTAGCTGTTAAATTCATCAAATAATAAAAGAAGAAACGGCCTGGGTTACGTCTGAAGTTAACCATAAAATAGAAGACCAAGTTGAATGCAATTGATGTGAAAATTTTAGCTGGAACTTGAGATAAAACAGATGATAAGGCATTAGCAGATGGATGATACAAGGAATATTGTTTATGTTTTTCGACAATTGGACGAGCTTCAAACAAAGTCATAACTTCCAAAAATGAAGAGAACCCATTGAATAAGACAGCGAAGAACATAGCAGCACCTCTGAAATAGAAAGATTGAGTATCACGTTGCATATTATAGAAAATTGAAGATAAAATCAACGCCATCATGGAATTAGCAGCAGGTTGGAACAAATTAAATCCTAAATCATTCCGTATTCTTTGGAAATCACGAGTGATCAAATAACGAGTTTGCATCCAAAAGGAAACGGTATATGAAGAAGATGGTCTGATATGTTTGGCTTGCTTTTGATTATGAGCTTGCTTAACAAGACCTTTTGAATCATGTTCACGTTGATGTTTGAATTCATTATCAATGTCAGAAATCAATTGAGCATATTCTGGAGAATTTTTCCAATACTGTTCAAATTCTTTTGGAGTTTTTGGAACTTTATTTTCAAATCCTGGTTGAGCGACTCTTTCTCTTGGAGATGTAATAGAGGTTAAGAAATCTGCAGTGGTTTGACGGGATGGACAATCGTATCCCATTCTAACGAAATACTCTCTAGCTTCATCACCTCTACCGAAATAAATTTGATAACCTTCATACAAGACAGAAACTTTATCAAATAAATCATAAGCATCTTGAGAACATTGATAAATGGCAACAAAAGCAGTGGTATCCAAAACATCAGCTTGAGTTCTCAATGCTCTAATGAATTCTAAAGCAGTGGCGGCATCTAACCCTCTAGTGGCATTATCCCAACATTGTAATCTGGCGCCTGAAAGAGAAACTTCAGCAATGGAAACTCTCTTACGTTCACCACCGGAAACACCACGAACGTTTTCGGAACCAACTTTGGTGTTTTTGGTATGAGATAACCCATAAGTGGCCATATAAACTTCAGTCAAATGGTTTGAATACTCTTCTCTTGAAATACCTGGGATTCTGTTCTGTGGAGTTCTGAATTTTGCCACTGTGGATAATGTTTGCCAAACGGTCAAATGAGGGAAATGAATATCAGTTTCAGCGTTGTAAACAACTTCACCTCTGTAATGCTTTCTAATGTCTTTTTGAGTCAACCCTTCATAACTAATTTCAGATTCTTCACCAACGTTGAAACCATGGGTATTTGATGCAATTGTCTTCAACAATGTGGAACAACCAGAACCTGGTCTACCTAGAACAACAACAACTTCACCTGGTCTAACAAGAGCATCCATAGATTTCAAAATATCGAAATGTTGGGCTCTTTTACCTTCCTTTGAAGTGAATAAAGCTTTGGCAGCCCTGCCAGCATATTTTAAAGGAGCATTCAAAATTGTCGTTTGATAATCAGCATCAGTGGCTTCACCAGAGGCCCTTAAGTTTTTGAAAGTGATACCCAAAGAATAACTCTTGTAATGCTCAGGATCTTTATCCATTAAAGATCTGAAATTCTTAACCCAATAACGAGAATTGAACTCATCAGAATTTGGATCAAGACGAGGATCAATTTCTGGGTTATTAATGGCGACAACACCTGGTGCAATGGTGGAGACTCTAGATAGAGAATTGTCTTGGTAGTTGGCACCACCTAGTTCCAAATCAGCAGCTTGATTTGTATTCACATTGGCACGATTATCATTGTAGAATTGTTCCTCTTCACCAACAGAAGATTGAGAGTAGTTTGTCAGTTTTCTAGCAAGGTCATGGATATTACCATCAACGTTGTTATCGAACCCTTTGTATTCCTCGACACTATCGTGCTCAGAACCATCGGAGGCGACCTTGTGTACCTCAGTCATGATAGATAACTTTGATACTTTTAATTGGGATTAAAAGGTGTCAAGTATCAACCGTTTCAATTCAGCGGCGATTCCAATTATTATATACCCAGACGATATTAAAATGGAGCTCCCAAGTATCTTTTCTTCTATTGAAAATTTCTTTGTTTTGGTTTTCAACTTTAAATTTGTATGGCAGACTGAGCTCGGTCTCGGAAGCTCATGTGTGCGGTGGGTTCCGGAAGCTGGCTAGTGCTCCGATCCCGACGTGCAAGCAGGGGTGGCTCGGAAGTGCTCTCGTAGTGAGTAGCGCTCCGAGGCTCCGCTTCACTGACGGATTTAGTACAGCACGCCCCGATAACCCAGGAACTTCGACACTACGCTTATAAACTGTGATCAAAGCCTCGATGCTATCAGTTTACTCAAATAACGAAATAGCTCGTTGAGTTCCTATTCAATAAGAGAAATGCTCAGTATGTAGGACTTGGGCAACGAATGTCATGAGATCACTAGTTTATTTGCTACCTTGCGGTCTTCAGCGAGTTGAGGTGGCATCGATGATGTCGCCCGAGTATTCGCGATGAGTTAAATCAGAACTTCAAATAACATGCCATGTTCCTATTTGCTAAAAATTCTTGGTTCGTTACAGTTCAATATCACGGGTACTTTCGATTGGTCTATTTACGGGATAGATTAAATCAAAAGGACTCAAAACAAGGCTGTGATGGACCCCTTAAGACTTCATTTGTTGTGATTCTGACTTTTACGATAAATTCATGCGGTTGAATTTTCAAATCTCAACGGAAACGGAGCTGAAATCCTCTATTTCCATCAAATCAATCGTTTAAACTTGACTGGTATTACATAATCGCCATAGTTTGCTCGTTCCTCTCCGCTGAGTTGATAAAGCTTTTTAACGATAATAATGGCATTAATGGGCTTAACGGTTAACAGTAGATTAAAATAGATTGAATTACTCGATATAAAGGAAACGGGATATACTCAAGAATTTGAAAATCAATTGAAGCAATTGAAGATTCAAAAGAAAAGACAGTATCAACTAGAATTGTGAGCTATATAATTAAATCAAAGCACGCAATAATAGATCCCGCTTTAGTGTGTTTCTTGATCTACGCGTTGATGCGTTGATGACTGGACTAGGTACTAGGTAGATAGATGATCGTGACTTTACCAGCGAAAAAAAAAGACTAAAACCAGTCCAATATCACGACCGTTAAACACAGCTTTGGCCACCGAACCAGCCTTCAAACCAATCACCCACTTCTGAAACTGCTTCAAGTATCTAAGTGATGATCGAGCAGACGATCTTTTGAGCCAAACATCCCTGAAATATTTCTGTTCGAGGAACAAAATCGTCCTTTTTGATCTCATCGTCGTATATCGTGAAATCGCGAATAAGTCATGTGACCTGAGCTATATTGAGATATATTATATTATACTATTAAATACACAACTTGTTATAGTAGCGATCACCATAAATTCAATCATCAGTCTTTGAATCATTCAGCTTATTTTTGAGATATTTCATTGGTGAAATATTTTTCACTCTGAAGATATAATACAATCCACACATTGCAACAAGATTGAAAATAATATAAGCGAACATGAATCCAAAATTTCTCCATCTATAACTATATCTAATATCAATGCCAGAAATATATTCATCTGCAACCGAATAAGAGCAATAACCGCATTGTGAGAAGTCATTTGGATTCTTTAAGTATCCGCCAGCATTATCAACAAATCCACCAGCAAAATCTTGACAGCTCATTCCATTTGGAGGAGAAAAATAACTATATTCTTCCTCACTACAGACAACTTTCTTATCATGCAAGATCAGTGAGACCAAAGTCTGAATCATATAAGTCCATGGGGATATCTTGTTGGCAAATGTCCAAAATCCAGGCATTAATGAAGCAGGTTGAACAACACCACAAAATGAAATCATAAAAGCGAAAAATAATCCCGTTAGGACAGTAGCTGAGGCCAAATCTGGTGACACATAAACAATCATCAGGCCTAATGAAACATAATAAAGCTGATACATTATAGAGTAGTTCAAAAACCAAACACCAGCTCTATCAGTAGAATAATCGCTCTTCAAGGGGAAAAATGCACAACAGAAAAACAAGGTACCCATAATCAAATGATAAGGAATTTCATTCAAATATTGGGCAAATAACAAAACAGACCAATGAAATGTATTCGATTTAGATTCTCGAACCTCATATAATTCCCTAGATGCAATGGCCCTTTCATGAATTTGGTTTATGGCTGGAGCAGCAATGACAATCGATAAAAAGACAGCGAATATACCATTTTGTGTGCCAATTATTGAATCATTCAAGTTCCAGAATGTGAAGCCAATAAATAATCCTCCAACTACCATCAGGACAAATTTTGAGGCAATGTATTGAGGATCTCTAAAGAACTGCGTCCCTGTTCTTTTGGTCACATAATACAGTTGATCCCAATATGGTAGAGCATAAGTACCTTGAGGTGTCTTGTTTGAAGTTTCAATTGTGTTCTCAAGACCGAGCCGAACAATTTCTTCAACTTCGCTTGTTGTAGCACGGTATTCTTGAGATGCACACCACTTCTCATACCAATCTTCATGGACATTGGCTGTAGCTCCAGCACCAATAATACTCAAGATATATTCAGCGGGATTTTCATGCTCTTCACAATGCCTGGCCCCATTTTTTTCAAAATAGTTCAACAAAGTAGAAGAATTCAAACCAATATCTCCAAAGTAAACAGTTTTTCCACCTTTTTTCAGTAACAATAATCTGTCAAATGCTTCAAATAGCGTAGCAGAAGGTTGATGAATTGTACAGAGAATAGATTGACCAGCATCAGCTAATTGTCTCAACAGCTTGACTATGGCCCATGAACTTTGTGAATCTAATCCTGATGTTGGTTCATCCAAGAATAAAAGTAATGACGGTTTGGCAACTAGTTCGGTCCCAATGGATAATTTTTTCCGTTGTTCAACGTTCAAACCAGATCCTAAGGCACCAACAATAGCGTCAGAATATCCTTCCATATCCAACATCTTGATTATTTTTTCAACATATTCCAGTTTTTCAGATTTGGGAATACTTTTTGGGCGACGTAAAATTGCAGCAAATTGTAAAGATTCTCTAACAGTCATTTCAGAAATATGTAAATCTTGTTGCTGAACATACCCAGTGGAATTCTTGAACGATTTGTCTAACGGAGTACCATTAATTAACATATTTCCAGTCACTGTACCCATATCAATTCGTTGTGCCAAGGTGTTCAGTAGTGTAGTCTTACCTGCACCTGATTCTCCCATTAGAGCAGTTAAAGTTCCTGGTTTGACATAACCTTGGATATTATCTAATAGCTTTCTTTCGCCACCTCTATATGGAATGACATAGTCAATATTTTGCCATGAGAAAATAGAAGATGAAGCTAAGCTTTGAAACGTCTTGTCTTCACTTGAGGTGTTAGCATCTGTGAATTTATCTTCATCAATGACATCAACATCATTCAACTTTTCAATCTCCGAATGTGTTGCGCTGTTTAAATTTTCAGATTTGATAGTCCCGTGTTTGAAATATAAGTGGTCACCCCCGGTCTTGAGTGGTCTTTTGAACTCAGTAGCGATCGCATTAACAATTGAAAATGCTAAAAAAAAACGCGATCATAATTCCAAAATTTCTCCAATTGTGTGAGAAACTAAACCCATATTGAACATTCATATAATCATCACCATTGACATACTCAATACCAGGCTTAGATCCAACAAAAGCGCAAACTTGATTTGATGGGTCAATAGCTTCGTATCCTGGCCCGCTTGGAACTAAAGATCCTCCACAATCCATCTTACGACCATGAAATTCCGTAGAAAGTAGATTTTCAAACCCATACCTAACAGGATTAATATATGAAATCCATTTAAACCATGGGTGCATAGTTCTCAGTTGTATCATATAGCAGCTATAAATTGCAATTGCTAGCATAAAAATACCAGAGATTGAATTAGCACCAGCAACGTTTTGTGATAAAGTGGCAACAACTTGGAACATAGCAGAGACTGTTTCGGTGGAAAGTATCAAGAAAAGATAATTTAAGAAAAATTTCCCAGCTTCACGAGATAAGTTTGATAAGAAATAAATTAAAACATAAAAAATTGTCAGAGACAGTAATTTGAAAGGAAATTTAGTCACAGCCGACGCAATCGTTTCAGCAGATGGGTGGAATAACGAATAAGATTTCTGTTTCAATAGAATTGGACGCTCAGCAAACTGACCAGAAGCTTCTGCAAGACTCATTAGACAATAGTAAAGAACCATAAAAAATAGAATACCAGTTCTGGAAAATGATCCCGTAGTACTTTCTGGAGTATTCCAATATAATGAGCCCACAATCAGGGACTGTGAAATAGCAGCAACACAGGAGATAAAAGTGTAAGCTTTGTCGCCATAAATGCGTTGAAATCCCCTTCTCACAACCAATCCTAATTGCCTGTAATACGACAAGGTGTAGCGATAATGCGGTTTCTTCTTCTCTTGAGATAAAGAACGATCATAAACTTCTCTTGTAGTCTGAGCATCGTTTGTTGATTCATATTCATAAATCTCATCCATTAATGCTCTATATTGAGGAGAGTTTGACCAGTATCGTTCAAATTCAAATGCATTAGTTGGTACTCTTCCTTCCATTCCTGGTTTTGTACGTCTACCCAACGGATCAGTTATAGCAGTAAGGAATTCTGCAGTGGACTGGCGCGGTGGGCACTTAAAACCCATGTCTTCAAAATAATCCTTAGCATCTTCAACTGGACCAAAAAAAATTTGGCGACCTTCATACAATAATGTCACTTTATCAAAAGTTTCATAAATGTTTTCACCAGCCTGATACAGTGTGATGAACGCGACAGATTTGGATAATGTAGTAGATGTTCTAATTGCCTGAGCATATTCCAGTGCCGTAGATGCATCTAAACCTCTTGTAGCATTATCCCAACAGTAAACAGTTGCCTTAGTGGCAAACGCCTCAGCTATGGAAACCCTTTTACGCTCACCCCCAGAGACACCTCTAATAAAATCACTTCCAACCTTGGTGTTATAAGTATGCCTCAACCCGAAAATTGTAGCCAACAAATCCCTATTAGCGGTGATATATTCCTCTCTAGTGGAATTATGAACTCTTGTATATGGTGTTTTACAAGCAATTGCGAACCTAAGAGTCTGATCAACAGTCAAGTGAGGAAAATGAGTATCCAACTCATCGTTATAAACAATTTCGCTCCTATACTTTTTCATCATTTCAGATTGAGGGATCTGGTCATAATGAATATCACCAAAAACACCAGAGAATTGATCATGTTCTCCTGCGACTGTTTTAAGTAAAGTTGAGCAACCTGCCCCAGGTCTACCCAAAACAAGACACATCTCACCTGGTTTGACAACACCATTGACATTTTCAATGATACTTTTGGTGGTTGAGTTTCTTCTTTCTTTTATACCTTTAAAGATGGTAACAGGGAGTAAAAGCAAATCCTGAACGCTTGGAGCATAACTTGAAGAGGAGCCAACACCTAGCGTAGACACACCTTTCAATACCACACCAGTAGACCTTAAATGAATCCCTTGTTCGTTCGCAGACCTCAAGAAGAAAGAAAGAACTTTGTGGAAATCAAAATCCTCAGTATCAGCTTTGGTAAGCTCAGTATGTTTAGCATTTTGATTTGAGAGACTCTTTGAAAAGGTTTCCAATTTATTCAAAATGCCACCGTTCTCATCAGTATTTGACCTATTGACAATTCTAGAAACCTCTGCATAACTGGAATCAAAACCCTCAAAATCATCTTCTTTCTTGTTGGGAGCTTGTTTTCCAAAATCATGTAGATAATCCTGGTTGGACTTTTGAGCTCCACTCATCTTTTTCAAAAAAAAGTCGGTGATATTCTTCAACAATTGTTAGAGAAATTAAACCCAAAAACCAATCAGTTTGGCGATATTTATCGCTTTATATATTCATTGCCTCCGCCATGTATCATAGATGTTTATCAAACATACTTAACTACTTAAGTTGATTATTAATTAGCGTCATATCTCAAGAGCCTGTTTTGTCATGAATCGAAAATTGAGACCGACCGATGTGATCTCTGAACATATAGCGACAGGAACATCCAGCAATTGTGAGCTTTTTCATATTGCGACATACGCTCGCTCACACCGGATAATTTGAATCACATTATTGCGATTATTAACCTGGAAGCTTCATTCATTTATGACCTTATTTGATGTTTTCCTGACGCCTCTCTCATCTTTCACCGTACAAGCGAGCACCCACTTAAGAAATAACGAAATCCAAATTCCGCAATATTTACACAGCAGATCAACTACTGAACTAAATCCTACGGATTTTGTGAATCTATGGGCTTTGATTTCCTTCGAAGTATTTCATTGTCTAGTATAAACAAATTCAAGAAAACGATGAATCCCCTGAAGGCTGGTAGAGAAATCTCTCAATATCGAAAACATCCCAACTTGGAGTTGAACCATTTAAGTTGTTAGTCTCATCGTTTAGGATTTTATTAGCGCTACTCTGACTAGTACCACTGGCTCCATCGAAATCAAATTGATCATGAGAGAGTCCGTTGTGTCTCAGTAGTTGGTTGAACCAAATAAGATCATTTATGTTATTCTCTTCGCTGGTAATAGAAATATTGACTTTATCAACTGGGCCATCATGACAACTTGATTCGATGCTTGAAATTTCACCAAGGATTGATTGTAATTCTTTGTTAGTCATATTGAAAAAAATATCACACTTCGTTTGGCCACTGTTTAAAGATTCCATATATTGTGCATCAGTTTCTGATAGAGAGGGTTTGGGTACGTATAGCCCTGGTTCATAGTGCAAGACCTTCTTGAAAATGTATGAATGCATTTTATTCATTGCCCATGGATGATAATACATGTTTGAAATATTAGCGAAGCCTTTCAAGATTATGTTTGAGGTGCTGGCTGCACTGTTGTAAATCTCATCCAAAAGTTGTAGCTTTTTAGGGTCTGTTGGTCTCATAAGAATTTTGAAGCCTTTGACCCTTGACATTAGCATGAACATGAGCTGAATGCATTTATGTGCATTCATCTCAATCTTGGAAATAACAGCTAAAGAAACACCAAAATGGGATTTTAAATCAAATGCAGTACCGCCATTCTTTTCATCCAATGTGAATCTTAGAAGTGGAGCTGTTAGCTTCATCATAGTGAGACATTTTAATAAGTATGAAAGAAACTTTTCTTTATCTTTCTGTTCATTGTAGAATAATAAAAGGTGATAATAGACTATGTATAACAGGGAAACAGAATCAGAAAGGGATGTTATCATATTAATCTTCTTTGATCTTCCCATCACACTAGTTGAGCTCATATTCAGTATGAGCTCTAGTGATACATGATTGTAAACATACTTTTCCAATGGGGCCAGCAATCGAACAACATCGTCTATCTTGGGTTTTGTCCGCACATTCAAGACTGATAATAGGAGAGGACGACAGGTATCATTGAGCTTGATTCTTTTGAGAATCATATCGTTTATGTGATATTCTAGAGCAGAATCTGTCGAATAAAGATGTGGTGGTTCAGTGTCATGAAAGCTTTCATTAATTAAAGGTGGGCAACCAACTAACATCATTTGATCGAAATCTAGAGTTGTGAGCTTAAACCATAACCTTCTCAACAGATTTGGGTTTTTGAAATCAGATTCTGCTATTTCTGGGCTTCTGTTCAGTCCAGTTAAAATAGCAGAGTCGAGCAACGGACCTATATCAGTCGCTTTTCCAAAAGAAACACAGTCACATTCTTCTGGGGCCAATAAATAGTAATATCTCATGAACAGCTGGAACTGAAGTATTTCCAGTCTAGATTCTTTGATTAATCTAATCTCATCAAAACATCTTTGTGCTAAGGCTATTAAACTTTCAACTTTTGACAAATTTGAGAGAATATATTGATCATCTTCTGATAAGTCTTCTACTAGAGGCCTCACTCCGTTATAAAATGAAATTGAAGTCAGTCTCATAATGATGATTGAAATTCCAATTGTACAGAGTTGTACTTTCTTGGTAATATTAACTGGGACATCAGAGTCTCCAATAAGGTTATGCAACTCATTGGTGAAAGTTTCTCTTTCTATAAGGGGTAGCATGCAATATAATTCTGAATCAAAGAATTTTTGTACTGACAACCATATCAACTTTCTGTCTGTCAAGGCGCTCATAATAGCATCTGTTATATCTTTGTCATTATATCCAAGTGGATGGTTTTTACGATCACTTAGACCTTCATCTAAGTTTTGTTCTCCATGATACTTAGTGATGAATTCACCTTCATTAACAGCTGCTCCGCCATGAACTTTAGCCAGCATAACAACCTTTTTTCCTTTGCAGGACTGAACAATCACGTTCAAAAACAAATCCTTCTTCAATAATGTCACCCAAGATAGCACACCTTGACTAATCATCCTTGGACAACCATAGTTATCTCTGTAAAAATCAATGCACAAAGGATCTCCTTTTGAGCTTTCATCGCTTGAGTCTACTTTGGAAATGACTTCCGGTTTCTGAGAGTTACGGAGCTGGTGAAGGGCCTTGAAAGTATCAAGAAGTGTTGATTCCATTTGCTTTAATTTATCCTCCATTAAAACTAGCTGACCATTCCCTGTACTTGTTTGATGATGCTCTTTTACCATGGTTGGAATTCCATTATTAATCAATGGTGACTTATCCTCAGTCGAAATCAGAGTATTATTAGCAGATCTCAACTTCTGATATTTACAAGTCTCCGATAGCCCTTTCTTGTAACACCTTTCACAAGCTGGTTCGGCTCTATCACACTAGATATTTAAATTAGTATGCTTGATCTAGTGATAATTGACACTCCCCGGAGGGTTCTAGCGTTCTAGCTCACCTTTATCTTCTTTTGGCGACAATTTGAGCATGAGCTCACTGATCTGCCACTTCTCATCCTGGACTAATACTTTCCTGATCTATCTCTATCAACAACAGTTGTGGTCTTCAGTAATAAGTCAATAGAGTGATACTGATATATTAGTGAATTCTATCACTATATATTCTACGAAGTCACGTGTAAATCATCTGACAACTCACATTACTGGGGCTTTCCCAATAAAGATGCCGCCAAAACAGAGTCACCGATCAAATCTGATTTCGGCCTGTTTTTCACATGTTTTAACTCTGGCCAAAATGGTCAATCATATGGGAATTATCGACAAACCGTGTAGTCTTAAATATTTTCCCAGTTGTACAAACAATCACCCTTTGAGCAACGCAATTGAACATTCACTGTCAACTGGCACCAATTCTTATTACCTAGCGTCTTCGCCATGTCTGCTGAACTCATTGATGGGAAATTAATCGCCCAACAGATTAGAGAAAGAATTCACTCAGAAATCGCAGAGATCCAATCAAAAGATGCTTCTTTCAAACCAACCTTATACATCATCCAAGTAGGCCAAAGACCCGATTCCTCAACCTATGTGAAGATGAAATTGAAGGCTGCCGCTGAAGCCAATATTTCTTGTGTAGCTAAGGTCTTGCCAGAAGATGTCTCTCAAAACTCATTTCTACAACAAATCCAAGAACTGAATAATGATGGCTCTATTCATGGTATCTTGATCCAGTTACCATTACCAAAACATTTGGACGAAACGGCAATCACTAACCAAGTCTCTGCCGAGAAAGATGTGGATGGGTTCGGTTCCTATAATGTTGGTGAGCTTTACAAGAAAGGTGGATCTCCAAACTTCATCCCTTGTACTCCAAAGGGAATAATTGAATTACTTCATCAGTCAAAAGTTACCATTGAAGGTGCGAATGCTGTTGTCTTGGGTAGATCTGAGATTGTGGGTGCTCCAATTGCCAATCTTTTGAAGAATGAAAATGCTACTGTTACAACATTACATTCAAAATCTTCAAATATTGAATTCTACTTACAAAATGCTGATATCGTTATCAGCGCCATTGGAAAACCAAACTTTGTTAAAGGTGAAAGCTTGAAAAAAGGTGCCGTTGTTATTGATGTTGGTACTAACTATATTGACGATGCTACTAAAAAATCAGGTTCAAGATTAGTTGGTGATGTTGATTTCCAAAGTGCTTTACCTGTTGTTTCTAAAATCACTCCAGTTCCAGGTGGTGTCGGTCCAATGACCGTTGCAATGTTATTAGATAATGTCATCATTTCTGCCAAAAAATTTTATGAAAAGACATTGAAAGGTGATAACTTCTTCAACAACCCATTATTATTAAACTTGAAAAAACCAGTTCCATCAGATTATGAAATTTCAAGAGAACAAACTCCAAAACACATTACTGAAATTGCTAATGAATCAGGTATCTTGCCACAAGAGTTAGAGCCATACGGCTCATACAAGGCCAAAGTTAAACTTGACCTATTGGATCGTCTGTCATCCAAGAAAAATGGTAAATATATTTTGGTCACTGGTATTACACCAACTCCATTAGGTGAAGGTAAATCAACCACAACCGTTGGTCTTGCACAAGCTCTTGGTGCTCATTTAAACAAGAGAGCATTTGCTAATGTTAGACAACCATCAATGGGTCCAACTTTTGGTATTAAAGGTGGTGCTGCCGGTGGTGGTTATTCCCAAGTCATCCCAATGGATGAATTCAACATGCATGTTACAGGTGATATCCATGCCATTTCAATGGCTAACAATCTATTGGCTGCCGCTATTGATACTAGAATGTTCCATGAATCAACTCAAAAGGATGGACCATTATATAAACGTCTCGTTCCAGCTAAGAAAGGTGAAAGAAAATTCACTAAAGGTATGTTGAGAAGATTGGAAAAATTGGGTATCAATAAGACAAATCCAGATGACTTAACCACTGAAGAAATTAGTGCCTTCACCAGATTAGATATTGATCCAGAAACAATCACTTGGAGACGTGTGGTTGATATGAATGATCGTTTCCTAAGAGGTATCACTGTGGGTCAAGCACCAACCGAACGTGGCTTCACAAGAGAAACAGGATTCGATATCTCTGTTGCTTCTGAATGTATGGCTGTTTTAGCATTAGCCAACTCTTTGCACGATTTACGTGAAAGATTAGGTCGTATTGTTATTGGTGCCTCAAAAGCCGGAGTCCCAATCACCTGTGAAGATATTGGTGCTGCTGGTGCTTTAACTGCTCTATTGAAAGATGCTATTAAACCAAACATTATGCAAACCTTGGAAGGTACCCCAGTTTTCATTCATGCTGGTCCTTTTGCCAACATTTCCATTGGTGCCAACTCAGTTTTAGCCGATAAAATGGCTTTGAAATTAGCTGGTACTGATGAAGGCACCTCTGCTGAAGAAGGTTATGTTGTTACTGAAGCTGGTTTCGATTTCACAATGGGTGGTGAAAGATTTATCAATATCAAAGCTCGTTCATCTGGTTTGATTCCAGATGCTGTTGTCATTGTTGCCACTGTTCGTGCTTTGAAAGTTCATGGGGGTGGTGCTGAAGTTAAAGCTGGTGCTCCATTGCCTGCTGAATACCTAAGTGAAAACTTGGAATTATTAGAAAAAGGTACAGAAAACTTACAGAAGCATATTTCAAATGCAAGACAATACGGTTTGCCTGTCATTGTTGCTATCAATGCCATGTCTTCTGACACACCAGCTGAACATGAAATTATTAGAAAACAATCTTTGAAAGCCGGTGCTGTTGATGCCATTGTCTCAAACCATTGGGAAGAAGGCGGTAAAGGTGCTGTTGATTTGGCTCACGGTGTTGTCAAAGCTGCTAATGAACCAAAAGAATTCAATTTCTTATATGAGTTAGACGGTTCGGTTGAAAGTAAAATTGAAAGTATTGCAAAGAAAATGTATGGTGCAGGGGAAGTCGAATATTTACCAGAAGCTGCTAAAAAAATTGAATTATACACTAAGCAAGGTTTCAACAATTTACCAATTTGTATTGCTAAGACGCAGTATTCTTTATCTCATGATGCTGCCTTGAAGGGTGTTCCAACTGGTTTCAAATTCCCAATCAGAGATGTTAGGGCAAGTATTGGTGCTGGTTATTTATATGCTCTTGCAGCTGAAATCCAAACAATCCCTGGTTTGCCTACTCATTGTGGTTTCATGAATGTTGAAGTCAACGACGATGGGGAAATTGAAGGTTTGTTTTAGTTAGACCTACAATAGAATGATTAAAAAATGTACGATATATATTTCAATCACGATTTATAATAAGAATTTTAAAGCCTCGTTGGATATGTAAGCTCTTCACCTCCGTCTTTTCTTTCGCTATAGTTTTGGTTTAACAACGTCGTCTCTCAACACAACCAACCCCTCTTGGACAACACTTGTTGTTAGCTCATTATCTTTGTTATAGATTTGGCCTTTAAGCAGGGTTCTATTGTCACTAGAGGTTTGATGTTGTACTGAATATAATGAATACTCATTTGCATTCAATGGTTTATGGAAAAACATTGAATGATCTAAACTGACACTCATATAAGCACTGTATAATGGTCTCTTATGAAATTTCATCGTTGTGATTAGCAAGTATGAATCTGAATAGTAAGCTGTTGCAACATAGTTGAACAATTCTTCTTTAATCGGTTCACGAACACGAACATACAAGTTGACATTGATCTCATGAGTTTCTTTATTCTTATCAGGATGACCTGGCTCACGGCCACTTTGCCAGTAGTCAGTTGTGACTTTGTAGTCTAGTGGACCCTCTTTGAAGCGTCTCAAGAAATTGTGAATGATAGCTTGGGCATGAGGTTTGAAAGAGCCTTCTGGAACACCAGCAACTGCTCTTTGGAAAGACTCTGTAGCATGTAGGAATTCGCTTCTTGGCTGTAAGTCTTTTGGAGGTGGTTTGGAATGACTCAACTCTTTAATTGGTTTTCCTTCACCTATATTCTTCAAGGTAAAAGAAGCATTCAAAATGAACACAACAACACCTCTTTGGTATACCTTAACCTCTCTCGCAACAAACTTATTCCCATCACGGAGTCTGGTGACATTGAAATATAACGGATCCTTATCATCAGAAGGTGCTAAAAAATAAGAGTGTAAGGAATGAGGAACGAACCCTTCCTTTGTGGTCTTTATAGCTGAAAATAGCGATTGTGCCACAAGGGTACCACCGAAGACTCCTCTTGTACCTGGAGGAACATAAGGACGTTCAGCATTTGTATAAACATCAGGACCAACTTTGACGATGGCTAGAGTCTTTTCAATATTGGAGCGGTAAACAATTTCAGGCATTGGTTTGGTGATTGTCAAGAAGGACATTATTCAAAGGAAATTGGATTATTCAATGATCAGATTGTGGTTTTTATAAGATTTCTCTTGTTCCGTAGTGGAGAAATTGGTTATTTTACTTATAATAAGTGATCCCGCTTTCGATGTAACGGGGTGGGCCAGGCTAGGCAGGCAATAGTTCTGGTTTAAATCCAATTGAGCACTTTTTTGCTCTTTGGAAAGTGATTTCAAAAACTTTAGTCAGATTTTGGATACTTCGACAACTTTGATGAAACTGAACTGGACGTTGATAAGTGTTTGTGCTAAAGATCTGGAACCACGCTGAGTCCTGGCTAGGGGGGGGGCGGGACGCGAGGCGACCACAGACAACAGAGGCTGCCTCCCGTACTGTGGAGTTTAGACGGGCCGTCAAGGGGAAAGAATTACAAGGCTAGGCAGAGAGTAAGTGTTGTGCCGACTCTCCGACAGCCTAGCTCGGCGGATTGTACGAGAATTAGGCAGAGAGGCATTATTAATCTTAGATGGATTTTAAGAACAAATCATGAAGTAATCAAGAAATTATAGAACTATCAAGTAAAAGAATGCGTTTTATATAGGGATAACAGCTACAAGGGATCAAATATCAACCTGTTCTTTGGATCAAATGGACACCACTATCAGTCTCAACAATATCGCTGATTTGTCCGACTTCCAAATCAAAAGTAGCGTGTTCAAATGGAGGTTGCATGGCACCTCTTTCGAAAAATCCCAAATCACCACCGCGTTTGTAAGAAGAACAATCACTCTCAGTGCTAGCGATTTCTCCCAATGTCTTTTCACCACTTTGAATCGTTTGCTGATGTTTTCTAAGGATCTCGATGGCTTCCTCTTTTGATCTTGTAATGGTGTCTGATTTCCATGAGGCTGGACGTCTCGATCCATTATGCTTGATTAAAAGATGACTTGCCCTAACTTTTTTTGGTTGATTTTGATATTTAGCAAATTGTTCAAGATCTGTACCTGCTGGCGGTTCCCATACGGATTCTTTTGTTGATTCGTTAAAGAAATATTCTCTGTTATGAGTACGAGATTTCCTAATGGTCCAACCTGATGGTAATCCTGTGGCAACCTATGATAACCTACAATTAGTATTCACGTCAAGAACTATGGAGAGAGCTACAGGTTCACTTACCATTGTTATCTAATTGATTTAAGATCTTTGATGATAAACGTAATGATCTTTCTTGAGTTGAGAGGAAAGGTTTGTTCACTCATTAATAATTGTTTGTTTTCCGATCTTTAAACTCTGCGGGATTGTCCCCGGTGGAAAATGGCAGATCTTAGCATTTGGTCGTTCACATAAAAAAGAACAAAGTCGTACAATCCAATTTCTAGTTTGATAAAATGAAAAGCATACTGTTCTCTCATATAAAGAATCTTTCTTAGTTCACAGCGGTCAACCACTGAGGCATCTAGGTTCGATCTAAAAGCTCCGTCTTCTCACCTCAATTAACTTTTCAGGTATACTCAAATCCGCGAAAAACGTTCCACATATCTGGCCCAAGAAAAAAAACACTATGAAATCACAGAAACTTTCAATCTCAACACCTTCAAAGAGCTGAGCCAGTCAGATCTTTCCATAAATCTGGGACCTGGAGACGTGAAACGAGGTACTGAAAATCTAAAGGTGGTCCATCCAATACCCAATCAAAGTCTCTCACGTTCCGCACACCGAGAATGGCCGCATTAAGATTATCATTGCCCTTTCATGGCCTGAAAAAATCTGTCAATATCTTCAGTTCACAGAAATCCTTGAATTTGCCGATCGCAAGAACCTTCACCTCCATTTCATCTCTTCAAAAATTCTATAAATCTAACCACAAAGAACACCAGTTAACTTGGCAAAATAATCAATTGAGTGTATTTCCAAAGAGAATTAGCAATAACTTATCCTTCTGTCGTCAACATTCAATTCATTATCATTCCAAAATGTGTAAATCAATGTTGGGAGGTGGTGTTGCCACAAAGTGAGTACTTGCTTGAACTATCAGAGTTAATCAAATCGCAACCTATTCTTATCATTACCTATAGCGATTGAAAAGGTGTTAACAATCAGCCAACAAGATGGTTAATACTCATCCCGTTTTTTTTCATAGAAATGGGATTGACGGCCCCTATAAGGTTTGAATGATACTTTTGGCCGTTATAACAAACTCCATTTGTATGACTATATACTAACAACATCAACAGTGTCCCTGCTGACCGTGAATTATTACCAACAAATGTGAAACCAATCAAATATGATCTAACTTTAGATCCAAACTTTGAGACTTTCAAGTTTAGTGGTAATGTCAAGATTGACCTTGAAGTTCAAGAGGAATCAAACTTTGTCACTTTGAATACTTTTGAAATTGAAGTACATTCTGCTAAGATTGGTGATTCAGAAGCCACTGATATCTCTTACAACGAAAATGATCAAACTACTACATTCAAGTTTGCTGATAACTTCACCAAAGGTTCCTCAGTTACAATTGATATTGATTTCACTGGTATCCTAAACGATAATATGGCTGGGTTTTATAAGTCCTCTTACAAAGAAAATGGTGAGACTAAGTACTTGGCTACAACCCAAATGGAACCAACAGATGCTCGTCGTGCCTTCCCATCTTTTGATGAACCTGCTTTGAAAGCTATTTTTGATATCACGTTGGTTTCTGATAAACATTTAACTGCTTTGTCAAATATGGACATTAAAGAAGAAAAAATTTTGGAAAATGGTAGAAAGGCAACTTCATTCAACTCGACCCCATTGATCTCGACTTATTTGATTGCATTTATTGTTGGTGAATTAAAATACGTTGAGAATCATGATTTCAGAGTCCCTATTAAAGTTTGGGCAACAAGAGGTCTAGAGACTCAAGGTAAGTTCTCTGCTGAATTAATTGCTAAAACTTTAACATTCTTTGAAAAATCGTTCGGTATTGATTACCCTTTCCCAAAATTGGATTATGTTGCTATTCCAGATTTTTCTGCTGGTGCTATGGAAAATTGGGGTGCTATCTTTTCAAGAGAAGTTGATGTTCTCTTCGATGAAGCTAACTCTAATTTGGCCACCAAGCAAAGAGTTGCCGAAGTTGTTCAACATGAATTGGCTCATCAATGGTTTGGTAATTTAGTTACCATGGAATGGTGGGAAGGCTTATGGTTAAACGAAGGTTTCGCCACTTGGATGTCTTGGTACTCATGTAATGAGTTTTATCCCGACTGGAAGGTTTGGCAATCATACATTTCTGACACTTTACAACATGCTTTGGCCCTTGATGCTTTGAGATCATCTCATCCAATTGAGGTTCCAGTCAAAAAAGCCGATGAAATCAACCAAATTTTCGATGCCATTTCTTACTCTAAAGGTTCATCTCTTTTAAAAATGATTTCTCGTTGGTTAGGTGAGGATGTCTTCATAAAAGGTGTTTCCAACTATTTGAAAAAACATCAGTACGGTAACACAAAAACGTCTGATTTATGGGAAGCCTTATCTGAAGCCTCAGGTAAAGACGTTGTTAAAGTAATGAGTGTTTGGACTCAAAAAGTTGGTTACCCAGTTTTAACTGTTAGTGAGGATGCATCAAAAAACACCATTTCCGTTAAGCAAAACCGTTATTTGACTACTGGTGACGTTAAACCTGAGGAAGATGAAACTATATATCCAGTGTTCTTGGGTTTAAAGAGTAAGAATTCTGTCAATGAATCCCTAGTCTTGGACGTTAGGGAAAATTCGTTCAAAGTTGAAGATGGTTTAGATTTCTATAAGTTGAATGCTGACCAATTTGGTATTTACCGTACCTCTTACTCTCCAGAACGTTGGTCAAAGTTAGGTAAAGCTGGTGTTGAAGGTTTGTTATCTGTTGAAGATCGTACTGGGTTGGTTGCTGATGCTGGTGCTTTATCAGTTTCAGGTTACCAGTCGACTTCAAACCTTCTAAACTTAGTTCATGGCTGGAAAGAAGAAAGCAACTATGTTGTTTGGGGTGAAATTTTGACCAGAGTTGGTGCTATAAAAGCTGCTTGGATTTTCGAAGAAGAGTCAACTGTTGAAGCCTTGAAATCTTTTGTTAGATCTCTCGTTGGTACTAAAGTCCATTCTTTGGGCTGGGAATTCAATGAGAGTGACTCGTTCCAAGAGCAAAGTTTGAAATCTGTCTTATTCGGGGCTGCTGGTGGTTCTGATGATGAAAAGGTAGTCGCATCTTCTATTGAATCTTTCAAAAAATACGTTGCTGGTGATAAACAAGCCATTCATCCAAATATCAGGACATCGGTTTTTGGTATTGTTGCTCGTAATGGTGATAAAGAAGAATATGACCAAATCTTCAATATTTACCAAAACCCTACTTCAATTGATGAAAAGATCACTGCTTTGAGAACTTTGGGTAAATTTGAAGATGAAGAGTTGGTAAACAAAACTTTATCAATTTTGTTTGATGAGCATACTGTGAAAACACAAGACATCTATATTCCTATGCAAGGTCTACGTGGTCATAAGACAGGTATCAATGCCTTGTGGCAATGGACACAAGAAAACTGGGATACTTTGACTGAAAAACTACCACCAGGTTTATCTATGTTGGGTTCAATTGTTCAACTGGCCACTGCTGGTTACACTAGTGAAGAAAAAATCAAAGAAATCGAAGCCTTCTTTGCTACCAAGGATACAAAGGGCTTTAACCAAGGTTTGGCCCAATCTATTGATACCATCAAATCCAAGAGTCAATGGATTAAGAGGGATAGTGAGGATGTTAGAAAATGGCTAACTTCGAATTCTTTCAAGAAATAATCGTGTACGCTTATTGATGGAAAATGATACATATTATTTTAGTTAATGAAGATATTGCAGACTGTAGAAGTATCTCGTTTCCGTGACAACTTCTAAATTTTAGTCCGGCCAGGATTTTTGAAAAACGTAAACAAAAAAACGTAAGCCTTCAATTGAACTCTTTCTGTAATATCCAAAACTTCGAGTTGAACTAGGTAATTAACAAGGTATCGTCTATCAAATGGATGAGGTTGATTTTGGAGCGATAGAGCAGCAAAAGGAAAACATAGAGCCTTTGAACGAGGGTCGTTCTGCGAACGCCCTCAAAAAGATATTTTCCATCCCACATAGTGACCTAAGGAAACAACAACTTGAAGAGCGTATAAAGATTGAGAAACATCTAGAACAGATCGAAGAGCTTGATGACCCAATACAGCCATACTTAGAATACATCAAATGGATTGAGACAAATTATCCATCTGGATCCTCCGTTGAGAGCGGTCTCGTTCAAGTTTTGGAAAGATGCACCTCACAATTCAGAGATTTAGATTTTTATAAGAATGACTCAAGATACTTGAGTGTTTGGCTGACTTATGCGAAATATTCTGAGAACCCTCGTGAAATATTTGTATATCTCTCTAGGAAAGAGATTGGGACAAGTTTAGCTCTATATTATGAAGAATACGCAAATTATCTTGAACAAAAAGATAGAATACTGCAGGCCCAAAAGGTTTATGAAGAAGGTATAAACGTGAAAGCCAGGCCCTTTGCGAGATTATCCAGAAGATACAATGAGTTTCAAAAGCGAGTAGAGAACCGAACATTTCCATCAGGTGAACCTCAATCTCCAGTGTTCCCAGCTAGATCTGCATTATCTCTGAAAAGTGGAAGCACACTATCAACAGCTCATGAAGGACCTCGAGCTCAAAAAAGAAAGCTTGATATATTCAACGACGATAGTGATGATAGAGATGATAGACCAAGAGCTGGTGGCTGGGATACTTTAGGGTCTACTAGCTTTAGAAATAAGGAGAATAGGTTAGAAGCAACATCATGGTCTGGAGAGATATTGAAACAAGAAAACAAGAAGAGAGACCATTCCAAGAAAATCAGCGTATTTCAGGACGATAGTCTAGAGGTTTGTGGTAAAGTTTTCAAGATAATTGAGCAACCGGGAAAAAAACCAGAAAAGATTGATATGAATTTTGATCTTCTATATCGTGATGATGATGAATTTTGTGTTCAAGAAGTCTTAGTCCAATTGAGAAATTATTCCAGGAAGCGATCTCTGTCAAAACCACGCAAGCAAGTAAATCCTTATGAGGATAATACCAAAGAAAGTATAGAGGGAGGTACTGAGCTGGTTCCAGAACGGCCAAGCGCTAGTGAGAACCGTGATGCCACGATACATTTGAATAGCACAAAAAATGAAAGACCACCTTCCCCAACTGTCACCATGTTCACGAAAGCTGCTAATGATGAAGTTTACTCCATGTTTAATCAAAGGATACTGGAAGGAATATCTCTTCCTACTGCCGAACATGAATTGGTATATGATGATATGACTGAGCAGCTTACTAGACCCAACTTAAATGATTTGACTGAAAAAGTTTCGGATTTAGAGATTCGCAAACAGCTACAGGTACTGGATACTGCAAGAAGCTCACAACAAGACGAAGAAAAAATCAGCCTCCTTAGAGAAAAGGAAGTTCAAAGACAAAGAAACGGGCCGGTTGTGGATCCAATGGATGAAGGACTAAGGGAAATGTTACTTCAAGAGATCAAGCCACCTTTGAAATCATACCTAGGCTATCATGAATCTAAAACCTCATTCAGAATGGGCCAAAATTTGAGAAAATCACTAAACACCAAAAGCTCAAGAAGCACTTTCTTGAACTTGAATGGTAGCACATATAATTTGAACAAATTCTTGGGAGAGGGGGGTTTTGCTTGTGTCTACCTTGCGGAGAGTATGACTGGTAAGCATAGTGCCCTTAAATTACAGACTCCTGCGAGTGGCTGGGAATATTATATCTTGAAACAAATCGAGCAAAGATTAAACAATCAATCTGTCTTGAGCTCCATTATTTCTAGTGAGGGAGTTCATGTGTTTGAGGATGAGAGTTATTTGTTATTAGACTATGAAAAACAAGGGACTGTTTTAGACATTGTAAATCTATACAAATCGACTGGGAGAAATGTCGATGAAGCACTTGTTATTTTTTTGACAGTTGAAATCTTGAAAACTATTGAAGCATTACATAAGGTTGGTATCTTACATGGTGATCTTAAACCAGATAACTGCATGCTTCGATTGGAGCCTGGTGAAGTTGGGAAATACAATACCAATGGTGCTTATGGTTGGTCTAGAAAAGGTATTAAGATGATAGATTTTGGGCGTTCTATTGATATGACATTATTCCCTTCTGATGTTGAATTTCAGTGTAATTGGAAGACAGATAATCAAGACTGCCCAGAGATGAGATCCAAGAAATCTTGGACATACCAAGCAGACTATTACGGCGTTGCTGGTATTATATACACCATGCTTTATGGAAACTTCATTGAAACTTCATTTCAGGATGGGCGGCACAGATTATCATCGCCTTTCAAAAGGTATTGGAATCAGGACTTATGGACCCCGTTATTTGATTTACTCATAAACTCCAAACAACATGGTACGTTCCCAATCACATTAAAATTGAGAGAACAACGTCTTCGCTTGGAAAACTGGTTGGAACTTAACGGTGGAACATTAAGCTCAATTATTAGAGATATCGAGACTGGTCTTAACTAATGATTTACGACTTATTTTAAACCACCAGCGCACAGAATTTTTTCCATGCACGTTGTAGAATTTTCCTAATCCCGTCGTGAATCATATACTGTTGTGTTCTATCTACTGATCTTAGTACCGCAACACGAACGAAAGCTAAGTCCACTCTTCTCACGTAGCTGGGAAGATACTATGACACGCTCGAGAAAAAAAGTAACAACCTGCCTCAGAAAGGGGGGGCTTGGAGGTAAATGGATTCAATAGGTGTAACATCGCTCTGAGAGAATCAAGGAAGAAGTTGAAAAGCTGAGATAAATACGTGATTGTGACAAAACCAATGCCCACCGCTGTTTACAAAGAGAATTTAGATCCCGATCACTAAAAACCTGGGCCACAACAGAATCCTAGAAGATATCAAAAGAGTACCTTTCTTTCGGGATGCTGTTAAAATGGAAAGTTAGAGAAGCCAACAATTGCGAATCGAAAAAGGCATAAGAGGATATAATTATCTACGTATAATAAGCTAGAGCAATTCAAATAATATGAGAACTTTCAATTCATATGATATAAGAACTTTCAATTATATGAAAAAAAAAAATAAGAGGCGATAAATTAAATCCCAAATTTCTTCCATGCAACAAAGTCCTGAATAGTATAAGTCGTTATTCCTAAATTATGTGAAACTCTTTGACATATGTGGTCAAGCGATCAATCTTTGAAAGGCCTGAATTGTAGGTTCTGAATTGTAGGTTTCTTCCTCTGTTTTGTTGTAACTGAAATTTGAATTTGAGACTTTGATATTAGATACGATTTGATACCAAGAATTATGTAAGCGGTGACAATGCCATTTTATAAAATCACCATCTGAACAACAGTCTTATATAGTAAATAAATATGTTTTGGAATATAGGTATCATCTAGAGCTATGAATTTTTCTCTATTGACTTAGTGTAATCTCAAGCCGCGCATGATGGAATATTTATGAATTAATTAATATCTGCAAAAAATTGGTAACTCTTTATAATATTAATAATATTTAATTAATTCAAAAATTTATAATTAATATATCAACGTTCAATGATTTTTTTGGCAGAATTTGCAAATTAGATAGCATATATAGCTATTTTTGATTATCTCAAATTGATTTAATTTAATGCTATTAAATTATTGTTGTATATAGCAGCTATCTTCATACGACGGATCGTCAGTATATAGCTCAATAACATTTCAATATACTACAATAAACTCCTAATATAAGTTATACCTAGGTCCTTCATCGATTCCTCAGTATTATGTGATATAATTATTTAAATTTTGAATCATTTTCTGGAGCTTTTGTCGAAAAATTTGAAAACATCGTATGTACTATACATATTATACAGACCACGCCAATCATTGGAAGTGCCTTGCTCAATCACCGTTTGAGTTTCTTATATATTTTAATGAGCTCTGAGACTCACCGTTAAGAATTTTACACTACTATACTACCACAAGCGCAAAATTTTCCGTATCGATCGTTGGCTATCAAACCTTAGCTTGAATTAAGCATAGTTATTAATCGATATTCTTTATATTGTCTTTGAACCTAATTGATCAGCATCTTTAAGATTTTGCGTTTGAAACGTTGATTAGTATAGTAGTAATCAATATAATAATTTCTTCGCTCAAATAAGTCAACAAAACCGATCAAATCTTCATAGTTCTGAAGGATTTTGGTACCCTCTGCTGGTGACTTTACTATGTAATCGAACAACATTGAAAACTTTTCAGCTTTAAAGACACTTCTAAGTTGAATGAACGATTGAGAAACATATCTGTAATTTTGTAGAAGCTCGAATAGAAAATTTTATGCAGTTAGTTATACTAATGGCTTGGTATATTATGATCTTTACTATAAAAAATTGAAAAGCTTCCTTCAGGTCCGCAGACCGTTGGCCTTACTTTCCTTGAGCGCCGCCCTCAACCCTTTCCTAGCAGTTGTTGTTGGCTTCAGGTCTGCAACAGCTATCAGCTACATATCTGGTTGCTTCAAGAGAAGAGTTTGAACGCTCTGCAAGACTACATTATCCATGTGCGCAAAGGTTGTATTACTGCTCAGTTTACTCTTTTTTTTTCTCGGCCAGAGTGTTGAGGTAGGTATGAGCGTAGTACGGAAACAGAAAAGCTGGGACATAAGAGTTGAAGGACATAAAGCATTTATTCAATCTGAATGAAGGTACGATTATTCATTAACTGCGGATCTCTTCAAAAATAATGCACGAACTTTGGACCTCAAGTTTTCGACCACAGCTTTTGGACCAGTAATCTCAATGATCAACTCTGCCTCCTGCTCAGTAACAAGTCTCTTAACAAGCAAATTGAAAAGAGTTCCGAATGCCAACGCCATAATTGTCGAAGATAATATTATGACATTATACGGCATACTAAAGTCTGGTGTTGGTAGTGTAAGAAGAGCTGAAGAAGTCCTTAGTGAATATGGCGCTGGTTCAAGGACATTCACAACTCCTGGTTCAACCGAGAACCCGTGGTTAGCGTCTGGTGGATATTCAGAGTACAAAAGAAGCGACTTGTCAAAGGAGTATAATAGCGCAATATTGGAGTTTGCAGGAATAGAGAGTTCGAACTCAATATGTGATGGTCTTTTCCTGTCGACCTCCGGAGAGTAGTAAATAGAATTGATCACCTCGTTGGCATTACCTCCCGTCACAGTCAAAGTATGTAAATAAACTCTCATAAACCAAGGTAAAGACTCGAAGTATACCAACCTAACTGTTTCATTTGACGGGTTGCTGAAAACAGTACGTGCACCACCTCTATCTTGGCCATAACCTGTCAAAGACCTTGAAACAAAAATGGGAACATCTTTCGTTTTCTGAACGTCCGAACTGTCTTCGGTTTGGAAATATATATCATAAATGCTAGAGTCTGTTATATTGAAGCAATTCGATGGCGTACCAAAGTGATTACCATCGACCTTTAGGTAGGTTTTCCAACTTTCCGTCACATGTGCACAAACTTTTGAAGGGTTTTCAGACAAAGCGCTACCACCCAATATTGAACGATGGAACAAGTCTGAAAGAGTGAACACCAGATTACTAGACTCACCTAACGGAAAGCATTGGAAAGCATCAAGCGGTTTAGCTGGATCACAGCGTAGATCATCACCTGAAACAGGTTTAGGAATTTGGCTTTTGTTGCGCCTTAAAGCCCTTGAGATATCAACCACAACATCAACCTTTTGTTTCATAACAAGCCTGCAAAGGTCACCCTTGCACTCAGTTTCAATATCAATAGACATCTTATGCCATTCAGATTCAAACACCCTGTGACCATCCAATAATGATGACAATCCTGTTTTACCTCTTGTTGGTAAAAACTTCACAAATGGTGTCAAATTTTCCGTACATACTGGTTCAGAAGCCAACGCAGCACGTAGCATGTGTAACTCATTTCCATCACTGAATAACGGTATATCACCTTCAGGTTTCAAGGAGCGCACTGGGAATGTTGTCTTGGAGCTGTCGATAAAATTCAAAGAAGCACAAAATAAACCAGATAAAGAGTTGACCAAAGTAGTCCAACTTTCAACGCTTTTCTTTCTATTTTCAGCTTCAATAACAGCCCAAAGTTCAACACCAACACCACCTGAAAAGTTACCAGATGAAGGTAATTGGCCCCATTTCTCAGAGTCCCACCAGCCTTGACCAAAGCGCAAGTGCAGTTCTCTTGTGTTAGTGTTTTCCAAGATTGGGGCAAGTGATCTAGGGAATGCTGTGTAGTGGTCATATCTAGAAGCCTCTGTGGTATTAGCATAGTTCGATGCCAGATCAAAACTGAAAGACACCAGTAAGTTGTTCCCGGGTAAAGGTGTGATATCTAATGATTCTTTATATGGATAGCTTATGCTATTGTTAAGCTTGATCCCATTGAATTCTGATGTGTTGTCATTTTCATTTAAATGTGCAAAAGTGGATATCAGTAAAGTGAGCAGCGCTGACACGGCTCTCAGCGAGAATTTCATAAGGCAGATACAACCTTTTGACTCAATGTATGGCCTTAAAATAGATGGTCAATAAAACTGAGCCCTGCTTTGAATTATAAAGAGAGTGTTTTCAAATACATAATGCATCAACGTTCTGCCCTCGGATTACAGGACCGGAAATAGAGACTTCAACAGAAGATGAGCTGAAAACTATTGATCATTTTATATATATCACCTGTATTGAAGCAAAAAAATCTAGATGACTGGTGAGTGAGACTATGAGTTTTGATAAAAATAACCCTTTAACTGACAGTTCTTACGAAGGCAATAAACTAGAGTTCCAAAGATCATCTGAAGAGGTTAATAGCGGTTATAATCTTGGGGGCCAATATTCAATACCTAAAGACATCAGAGAGTCATTGGATGGGAACGATGAATTTGATATTTTGCGAGATAAACAGAGTGGCTCTTCAAAGTATCAAAGGGAAAGCTCGTATCAGCAAAGGAGATACCAAAGAGAACTTTCTCCGGAAAGGGATCCTAGCATCACGGATGAACAATTACTGAAGATTAGAGAAAGAGAAAGAGAAAATGAGACCATGATTCAATCTGGGGACAACGTTGCATTCCCCGAGGATCAAGATGGCAACAAGACACCGCCTCGCACAAAGCGAAAAAGAAGATGGGATGTTTCTGGTGATGAGTCACATACTGGGCAAGATTTGGTGAAAAGAAGCAGATGGGACAAAGGTTCTGAATACATCGATAATAGGACTGAAGAAAAAGATTTGTATCAGATCCCACAAGAAAACAAACTTCCTGTTGAGGAGATACGGAAGTCACTTATCAATGAGGTCCCAGGGGTGAAAGACTTACAATTTTTTAAAGAACAGGATGGGGTGTTCTTTAGTAAGTTGTTGGACGGCAAGAATGAAAATGATTTGTCTTTGGAGGAGATCAAAGAAAGAAAAATATTAAGGCTTTTGTTAAAAGTGAAGAATGGAGCACCTTCAGTCAGGAAGGTGGCTTTGAGGAACATTACGGACAACGCTAGATCTTTTGGTGCCAAAGCATTATTCAACCAGATTTTACCTTTGTTATTAGAAAAGACCTTGGATGATCAAGAGAGACATTTGTTAGTGAAAGTGGTGGATCGTGTGCTTTATAAACTTGATGATATGATACGCCCTTACACCCATAAAATTCTGGTTGTTATTTCACCTTTGCTCATTGACGAAGACTACATAACTAGAACCGAAGGAAAGGAGATTATCTCAAATCTTTCAAAAGCAGCTGGGCTGTCTCATATGATATCAACAATGAGACCAGATATCGATCATAGCGATGAATATATTAGAAACATTACCTCAAGAACATTGGCAGTGGTTGCAAATGCTCTTGGTATCCCTGCTATGATACCATTTCTAAAGGCGGTTTGCCATTCCAAAAAGTCATGGCAAGCCCGTCATACTGGTATTAAAGTGATCCAACAAATCGCTTTGATGTCAGGATGTGGCGTTCTCCCACACTTGAATGGACTAGTTGAATGTGTTTCTAAGGGATTAACGGATGAACAGTTATCAGTGAGAACAATTGCCGCTAATTCGCTTTCAGCATTGGCGGAGGCATCATCTCCATATGGTATTGAATCTTTCGAGGGGATACTAGAACCCTTGTGGAATGGAATCAAAAGACACAGAGGACGCAGTTTATCTTCCTTTTTGAAGTGTATTGGTTTCATAATCCCCTTGATGGATCCAGAATATGCAAGTTATTATACCAAAGAGATCATGGTTATTCTTCTCCGTGAGTTTAGATCACCAGATGAAGAAATGAGGAAAGTGGTATTGAAGGTGATTCAGCAGTGCTCTGCAACTGATGGGGTTCGACCAAGCTATTTGAGGAACACAGTTCTTCCTCCTTTTTTCGAGAACTTTTGGGTTCGCCGTATGGCACTTGATCGTCAGTCATATAGAGCAGTTGTTGAGACATCCATGGTTCTTTCAGAGAAAGTTGGTGTATCCGAAGTTATAGAGAGACTTTTAGCTGTGCTGAAAGATGAGTCTGAACCTTTTAGGAGAATGGCCGTTGACACCATTCACAGGATAGTTCAGGATCTTGGATCTGCAGGCCTTTCTGAAAGATCTGAGACCAGATTGATTGATGGTCTATTGGTAGCACTTCAAGAGCAGACTACTAACGATGGAATGATCTTGAGGGGCTTCTCAACAGTTGTGAATTCATTAGGCATGCGATGTAAACCTTTTATCGGCGCCATTGTGACAACTATTCTTCATAGGTTAAAAAATAAAACTCCTGAAATTCGTGAACAGGCTGCTGATATCATTGCCCAAATCGCATCTACTATCAATCTTTGCGAAGAAGAAGACATGCTGAGCAAGCTTTCTGTTATTCTCTATGAATCCCTGGGCGAAGTATTTCCAGAAGTGTTGGGGTCGATTTTGGGTGCTTTAAAATGTATCGCAACGGTCATAGGAATTGCTTCTATGAAGCCACCGGTTAATCAAATACTACCTACTCTTACCCCAATCTTAAGGAATAGACATGAAAAGGTGCAGGAAAATGCAATAGATTTGGTGGGCAGAATTGCCGATAGAGGAGCAGAGTATGTCTCTCCCAAAGAATGGATGAGGATTTGTTTTGAATTACTTGATATGCTAAAAAGCACCAAAAAAGGTATCAGAAGAGCTGCTAATAATACATTTGGTTACATAGCCAAAGCTGTGGGTCCCCAAGAGGTCCTGGTGACGCTACTAAATAACTTGAGGGTCCAAGAGCGCCAACTGAGAGTTTGTACTGCTGTTGCTATTGGTATTGTTGCTGAAACATGTTCTCCTTTCACGGTGCTACCAGCATTAATGAACGAATATAGAACACCCGAGGTAAATGTTCAAAACGGTGTCTTGAAAGCAATGACATTTATGTTTGAATACATTGGTGATATGTCCACGGACTATATTTACGCTATAACTCCATTGCTTGAAGATGCGTTGACAGATCGAGATCAGGTGCACAGGCAAACTGCTGCAAGCGTTGTGAGGCATATCGCACTTGGTTGTATTGGCCTTGGTCGTGAAGATGCTTTTATTCATCTTTTGAACTTATTGATACCCAACATCTTCGAGACCTCACCTCATGTCATAAACAGAATCACAGAGGGTATCGATGGTGTTAGAAATGCTGTTGGGCCAGGGTTAGTGTTAAACTACATTTGGAATGGGCTATTCCATCCTGCCAGAAAAGTGAGAAAACCTTATTGGAAAGTTTATAATAATGCTTATGTTCAAAACTTGGATTCTATAGTCCCATATTATCCAAAAATCGAAGATGAAGTTTACAAAATTGATATATTTGAGACTGTTATTTAGGTTCAATGATAAACTTATACACATATCTATAACAATGGTTCACTTGTGCTATTTCTATTGTAATCTAGCGCATCGTCAGAGTATTCATTTGTACCATCGTCACTTTCTTCATCCTCACTTGAATACTCTTCCTCGACTTCTTCTTCACTATTCTCGTCTTCATCCTCATCATCACTGGATTCTTCAGAACTTTCTTCCTCAGAAATGATCGTTCTAGATTCAAAATTATTTTTAGTATTGGTCTTTGGTTCATCTTCCGCGAAAAAGTCATCCAAACTCTGAAGCTTATACTTTTTATCTTTTGCGGTTGTAAGATCATTAGTGGGAAATGAGCTGGTAATTGGCGCCGCCTTTTGAATTGCGCTTCCACGTTGAGAGAAATGTGTTGGAGCAACACTAACATCAATTTCATTTCTAATGGAACTTTCTGGAATAGTCTCTTGTTCCGACCAGCTAGGCACTATATTGTAGTTCTTCACCATATCTTCAATTCCCAAAGAGCTCCAGCTGCTGTCCTTACTTAGTGAGCCATTTCCATCATTAGGGCCTCTGAAAGAAACAATAGGAACTGGTTTAGGGGCCTGCAAAATCAAAGTGGCCAATTGGGTTTCCTTCGAATTCAAAAGGGAATGTAAGAGTCGCGCTCTATCTCTGATATCATAAAGATCATCATATTTTCCTAAGCTTATAACATGAGAAAATAATTTGGAGATAACCCGGTCTTCTGCATTATAACTCATTAAAGCTGAATCACCTGTTTGGGCTTTGTAATTCTCAAGGTCATAAGAATAAAGTTTCGCTGACAATAACAAAATTTGCTGTCTAACAGAGGCCGATTCATATGCAAAACTTTTAGTAAGCTTCCGTAACACGTCAGGACCAATTCGTGGTTCTATACCAGCAAATTCACCAACAAGCCAAATAATACTCTGCTTAGCATCCGAGTCGAAGAGTGAATCATTATCGAGAAGGTTAGCAAGCTTGATCACAGTCTTGATATTGATCTCAGGATTCTGTTGGACCAAATATCTTATAACAGTCAAGAATTCAGCGGTAACAGATCTGTGATATTCGTTTATAGGTATTTGAGCTAACAGCCATTTCAAGGTTTTGGCACTCCAATAATCGCTTATCTGAGAACAGACACCTAGGGATTTGACCGCCTCAACAGCGATCTTCGGATCTGAAAAGTAAGAAACGTAATATTGAAGCTCCGAAGTAATTGATTTGATGTTGTTCTCATTGCAAATAATAGACAAGACTTTTAGCTTAAACTGAGCAGTGAGGAAAGGATCCTTCGGGAATAAGTAGAATCTTTTTTCATATTGAACGAACAATGTTGGATCATGTGCAGCCATATAAAGTATACTCTGCAAAATAAATACTTGTATCTCGGTTGAACTTGTCTGAAGAAGTCTGACAAAGGCAGCTGAAATTTGTGACTCCTTGAACGTTTTTGGCGATGTCAAATGGAAGTAAGCCCTCCCAACTGCTAAAACAACTGCTTCGTTTGAACAATATATCAAATTTCTTATAGAATTTATGAAAAGCTCTAGGTCCTTGTCAAACTCAGTATCATAAACGGGGTACGGAATTTCATTATAATTATCTGGAAGCTCAATGTACTCATTTTCATTGGTTGCCTTATTGAAAATTTTTGGCTTTGGCAAGTATAACCTAGAGTAGTTAGTCAATAACTCGATTAGGTATACTTGTGACCACTCATCCAAGTCTGCTATTAGGGAGCAATACCTCCTGAAATGGCCGTGAATCAGCTCGAATTTCTCTGGTGCTATTATTCTATAGGCCAATATGGCTGTGCTTAAAACCTTTGGGTCCTTGTCCTTCAAAAGCCTTCTCAAGTGCTCAATCAATTCATTAAGAGACCCTTCTCCATGGTTAGCATATACCTTGATAAGTGATAAAGCAGCTGCTTTTCGTACACTTGATGAATTATCATTAATACATTTCTTGATACCTAGCTGGACGATGGGATAGATAGAAGATATTTTGATTTCCGACATAACTCTAATAGCAAGAGCGCGCACCATATCATTTTTATCACCTAACGATTTTTGTATTGCATTAATTGATAGTAATGCAACATCGTTCTCTTTATCGGCGTACCTCAGCAGGTAGGTATAAACAAGTTTTCTGGTTTTCAAATTCGTTGAAGTCACATTTTTCACCACGTCAGTGAAATATTTTGAAGCGTCTTCACCACTTGATATTAAAGATATCACATATTTGAGCCCTTTCAGAACTTCACGATCATATCTTGAATTGAGTAATAAAGAGACTTCTTTAGGTCTCACGCTGTCTGGAGTTTCGGCCAGTTTAGCAGAGGCGGCCGCTGCTGCTTCCAAAGTCAGGTCTCTGGCTGACTCCAGCATGGAAGTTATTCTCGTGATTGAGTCCGCCATATTCCAAAATCAAGGTTAAATTCAGATCACAACGACACAGATTTGATTAAATTAGTTGAATGAAGTGGTTGCGCTGTAAAGTGCAATACTAAGAGTTGTCCTATTGATTATATACGTTTTTTGTGTTTTGCTCAGAAAAAAGGGTAGGTTATATAAGCAAGCAGATCACGGTATTTTTTTCATTCTTTCGCTTAGTCTCTACTAGGTGAGTTCCGGAACTGAAGAAACATCGAAACTGAGGTTCATTAATTGCAAATAGAAGTATTTTCATGAGTCACGGATATATATTCGCTATTATCTTATAAACAGGATTTTCATTTCATCATAAAGTCTAATTGTAATTACTTGGGTATTTATAATCTGAGACTTCGTAGAAATTTTCTTTGACGTTTCTAATAGAAACAAATCTTGACAAAATGTTACCAGACCCAGCTTTATCGTTTGTACCACTAGCTCTTGCACCACCGAACCATTGTTGGCCAACAACAGCACCAGTTGATTTATCGTTAATATAGAAGTTACCAGCTGAGTAACGCAGTTTTTCTTCAGCTAATCTGATAGCATCACGATCTTTGGCAAAAACAGCGCCAGTTAAACCATAAGTAGTAGTGGTATCAATCTTTTCGATAATAGATTCGTATTCGGCATCTTTGTAAACATAGGTGGTTAAAAGAGGACCGAAGAATTCGTTCTTCAAAAATGGATGATTTGGATTTGTAGTTTCAACAACGGTTGGTTCAATAAATAAACCTTGAGATTTATCAAATCTACCACCAGCGATAATGGTTAACTCTGGATCATTTTTAACACTTTCAATGGCCGAGGAAATCTTGTCAAAACTCTGCTCATGGATGACTGGGCCGAAAAATCCACTTAGGCCTTCATGTGATGAGGTATTCAAAGGTTGGATTTCTTTCAAATAACCTGTTAAGACAGCTTTGAAGTCATCCCATATGGAGCTAGCAACGTATAATCTTGAGGTGGCAGAGCACTTTTGACCTTGATATTCAAATGCACCACGTAAAGTTGATAAAGCTGAATGAACAATAGAAGCAGAAGGGTGGACCAAATGGAAGTTCTTACCACCGGTTTCACCAACAATTCTTGGAAAATCTCTATATTTGTCAAGGGCGACGTTATCGGAGATTTTCTTGTAAAGATCTTTGAAAACTCTAGTAGAGCCAGTGAAATGTAAAGCAGAGAACTCCGAGTCATTTAAGACAGTATCTGTGACCATGTTTGGCTCACCAGGAACAAAGTTGATAACACCTTTTGGTAGACCAGCTTCTTCCAAAATAGTCAATAACAGGTAGTTAGACAAAGCAGCAGTTTTGGATGGCTTCCAGACAACAGTGTTACCAACAAGGGCAGGAGCTCCAACAAGATTAGCAGCGATGGCAGTGAAGTTGAATGGAGTTACAGCGTAGACAAAACCTTCCAAAGGTCTGTATTCAGCTCTATTCCAGATCCCTGGACTAGTCTCAGCAGGTTGCGATTCATATAATTCTTGGGCATATTTGACATTAAACTTGAAGAAATCGATAAGTTCAGCAACAGCATCAATTTCCGCTTGGTAGACGTTCTTACCTTGGCCCAAAATGGTGGCAGCCAACATATCATAACGGTATTTGGTACTGATCAGGTCAGCGGCTTTCAAAAAGATGGCTGCGCGATCAACAAAAGGTGTGCTCAACCACTTCTGCTTTGATCCTTTAGCGGCCTTTATGGCAGCTTCAACATCCTCTTTTGTTGCTTGAGTAATGTTGGCCAATTCTTGTGTGATCTTTGCAGGATTGATTTGGGGAACAACTTCTCTTTGTGATCCTTTACCATAGATTCTTTCGCCGTTGATAACTAATGGGATATCTAAGGAACCATTGTCAGTGAATTTCAAAATGGAGGCTCTTAACAAATCCCAATCAACTGTATCGCTTTTTCCAAATGGTTTGACATGTTCATTTTTAATTGGAGGAACTTTTGTTGTGGCCAATTGAGCAACGCTTCTTTTACTGTAGAAAATAGCGCTCTTAGTTTTGAAAGTTGAGGTCAAGGATAATGACTTAGTGGCAAGTCTCATACCATGAGTTAGGGTGACAGCACGCATTGCTGATTATCTTGATTCAAGGTTACGAGTACACAACGTGATAGTTCGAAGTTTTTTTCAAAAGTTCATCGTCGCTCTTTAAATATATTTTGATGCCAAAGTGTGGGCATCGTCTCGTCTATCGTTTCCCGTGATGTCCCTACCAGGAATATATCATTACAGGAATAGATAAGCGACATCCTCGGAAATAATAGCAGTATATTGTTTAACTACTATCTACTATCTACCGATAAAACAGCAGTACACTTTACAGCTACAATGCTGCATACATTAGGCGAGCTATGAATTCGATTTCAGAACTATTTTGGCAAAATGAAGAAATAAACAAGAACCTCTTTTACTTTGCGACGATATAAGAACAGCAGGTACGACCTTTAAGGTGACGGATGACATTCAGTTTTTCTCTGTCACTCAACTGAAAACTCCTTGATTTAAATTTTGAAGAAGTATACGTGTCACAATCACCATAGAGTTGGGACAATATCTAATAATTGCTAGGGTATATGTGATGGCATCATTACGACTCTCTATGGTTCTTCATTGAAAATTGTTGATTCTTCTGCGCTCAGTCGTTCATTGCTCTTCACCTTAATACTGAGAATCAATGCACCTACGGTAGCTAACCCACCAAAGCGAAAGACCCATCCCAAGCTGTCATCATATGGGTTACCTGGCGCAGCCCCGTCAGAAGACAATATCTTGAATAGCACACTACTCAACAAAGAACTTATAACTTGTGGAGCTGCAACAAATACATTGTGTATACCCAAAATTATACCCGCTTCATGCTCATAGTCTTCATATCTTTGCGCAGTTAAGCTACTTGCGGTATGCGCTACTCCACTCCTATTGTTGGATCCTGGCTCGACAGATTTTTGATGTAGTCTGGCTTTTATTTCATTGATTCTTGAAATCTCCTCTGATATTAAAACAAATGGCGCCCACAACGCATTGCCCCATGTGATCCCAAGTACAGCGAATAAGAGAATAGCAGCAAGAGAAGACCTAATCACAAAAGTCGATATCATGCAAATAATAAATAAAATGTGAGAGAGATACCAGGCTCTCCTGACAGTTAACCAAACACAGAATTTCAATCTGAACCTTTCAATGAGGTTCAATAGGAAATTTGAAACACCATGCCCAACTGATTGATGGTTATTGTGATCTTTCTCAATCGGTTGCACCAAAAATGGAAGTAAAAGATCAATACCAAATGAGGTAATCGAGTGCAACAATAAAGCAAGTGAACCTCTTCGAGTAGCCTCGTCCAAAAGCTCTTGCTGCTCGCCTGGAGTAAGAGGAGGTAACCCTGGGTCTCTACTGTTGTAAAATTCGTATTTGTAAAGCTCCCCAACATAAGTTGTAGTATAGAATAGCATCGGGAAATAACCTATCCACGCAAAAAACTCTGCAGAGCAAACAATTTTGACCTGTGGTGAAAGTCTTTGGATACTGTGACTGGTCTGTTTCCAAAGTGATAGAATGATCCCCCAAAAACCTGTTGGATTATCAATTCCTAGTTCTTTCAACCGCTTCTCATTCTTTTTGCGCTCTGCTCTTATAACCACGTCCTTTGTTGGATCTCTCTCCTTTACGTAAGATAGCGATAGCGCAGTGGTGGCGATCAAGGTTAAACTGGCGAAAGATGCTAGTATTTTGAATTGAGTGTTTCCTAAGAAGGGGAATATGTTTATGAGTTTGACAGATCCCAAGATGTAACCCAAAATATTGAACCCTCCAATCATTATTGCTGCCATAGCGTTAGCAATCTGTTGTTGGTTTGTTGCAACATTATCGACTATGAAGGCCCGAGCGGCAGCTTGAATAGCGCTTATTGAAAAATCCAAAAGATACACACCACAAGCAGCAAACGGGATAGTTCGATGTTTGATTTCATCTTCGTCTAGGTGCTTAGACGAAAATAATCGGATAATATCAACACTGTTGCTCAAGTAGAGAAGCGATAGCGACGTTGCAACACATCCTCCAATAATGAACGGTTTTCTTCTACCAGATTTGAATTGACAATTATCACTGAATATCCCAATGATTGGCTGACCCAAGGAACCACTGAGAGGTCCAGCAATCCAAACAAGTGCCAGCGTCTGCTTGGATATACCAAGTGACAACAAGAACGGGGTTCCTTCTGAAAACTCTGTGCACCATGACAGCTGAAGACCACCTATGATCAATGTCAGCAGGAATATATAAACAAAAGATCTATGTGGATTTATAGAGTTCTGTATATCAGCGATACTCATGAAAGAGACCATGCTTGAAGCTTCAGATTCTTGTTCCGCTACGGTGTGGTTGTGGTTGCTCTGCTCTGTTCTCTCCAATGAATCTGAATCTCTAACTTCCTGTGCAGAAGACCGATCATCAATCAGCTTTCTGTTTTCTTCTACCAATGACATGTGTAACTTCCCTGAAACTGGTCTCAAAGCACTTTCGAAGCAGATTGAATTCGCAAGGAAATCAAAAGTTCCCCCAGATTATAACTAGGATTGTTAAACCTGCTTAGTCATAAAGTAAAAGTAAGACGCGAACTTCAAGAACCTTGAAGTTTGTGCTACGCGCCTTTCAAGTTGTCATAGTGCTAATGCTAAAGCTTTTATACTAACTCTTTACAAATAAGATTTTGCAAGGCATAAGCACACTGAAAAATGGTCCAAGAGGAAGTATTATATACCAAAAAGAGAACCCTAGATTCCGTTGACAATGAAGCATTGGTGCCAAAGGAAATTATGCAAGAGACATCAGCCGAAATTGATCACAACCTCAGTTCACGGTGAGTTTTTCACTATTCTTCCTTGTCTTCTCAACAACAAGTAACTAATTGGCCCTAAACGTCAGATAGAACAGTAAATATGATGCTTAGTGCACAAGCAGCTCTCCAGACCGAGACGCAGACTGTGGTATATGAAGAAGCAGAAACCTTAGCCTCCCACAACGTCCATTCATTTCACCAAAAACCTTACTGGCCTCAGGTTATTAGGAGTGCAGGAAAAAAACCCTAGAGTGAATAAACGGGTGGTAATTGATGCTAACGATACTCCTTCCATCTCCATTTCGGTGACTGATCTCCACTCAATGTTGGATTAGGCCATCATCAAAGAAAGTTAAGTTGAAACTTACATACAAAACTCAAACTACTCTTTTCACAGATGAAATCTTGCTTGAAATACTCACGGCTTGCACTGCTCTAAATATATATTTGGTGTGATTCAATGTGTCATCTTCCCCAAACCAGCTCAACTTTTCATACCAAGGCACCATTGGGGAAACGTTCAACATGTTAGCGTTATAAAAACTCTGATTCTAAGAATCCTCAAATAAGGTGACAGGTAATTTTCTTTAGACTAAGGATGATTATTCAATGAATTAAGAATTCGTTTACGATTCAGATGATGGATACTGAATGTTATGGAATACCGCAATAAAACGATTGTTCTCCCAGATCGCTATCGTAACATCCGCTCTACAGCAATAGCCGCTTCTATTACCCTCACAGGGCTGTTATATAATATTCAAGTTACGCTACTTTTAAGATATTTAGCCTAGCCTAGGGGCAGTAAGGGTACGTCCCACTCTGAGAAGCCAGGTTCCTGGCCAACACAGTGACAAATTTTGAATCCTTACACCAATTAATCAAAAGTCTAAAAAATATGAAAGACTAGCTACACCAGCCATATCTAGGTCTATTTTGTATATTAACATTATTAATAAACTATTCTATAAGTGAAAAAAAAAAAACGTGAAAGATTTTGTCTCCAGCACTTTATAGCGAGCGTAGAGCACAGTTGTCAGCCAAAGAAGACCTATGCGTGTACCAAGTAAATCTTAATTTTCAGTTTAACATGAACAACCAAATATAACAAAGTCATCTATCTCTACACAGGAATAAATCCTTCACAAATCGGTGGTCTTCTAGTTGGAGGCTGGCAATCGCCTCAAGGCTGCTTACCAAGTGTCTTGAAATCTCATCAGAAGCATAATTCAAGAAGCTGACAGTGAACGAAGCCGATGTCAAACCCGACGAGCTCAACGATACATACAAGTCGTTGTTGAATTCAGACTCACTGAAGAGCTGATAGGAAGCTTGTGTTGTTAGAGGTTCGCTACTAAAGGTTTAGTCAGTAAATTGTAATGCGTAATTCATTAGTCTCTCTCAAACTATACAAACTGCTTAACTAAGTAGGAGATCAGTAGACGATATTGTGTAATCAATTTGTAAGATCCTTATATACTCCAACATAATCAATACAATAGCAACGTCTTTGTTCATGTTACTAATCTCATTCCCATGCTGATGTGTATGGTTGTTGGCTCGTACACAGGATTCCTGTCCAACAATGTACCAAATTTTTAATCATAACACTAACTAATCAAGCCCCAAACATATGAAAGACCATTATTTTCTACACAGCTTTCAGCCATATATCTTTTAGCTCTATTTTGTATAATATCATTAACAAACTATTTTATGAGCAGAAAAACATTAAAAAAAACACAGGGTCCGAAACGAATGTTTCTCTATTTTGAAATTATTGAAATCGAGAGCTACGTGCATTCATGCACCCACCCGTTTTACAATTTATAATGAGACCTTATTGTAGCTGAATTGGGGCAATACGTTCAATGATTGGTGACAAATGGCCCAGAACCTATCGAGATAAGATCTCTGCCGTATAAGAGGAACTAACACACTCTTGCATTGAAGAACGAAGCCGTTGTTGAATAACAGAAAGCTTTCTTTCTACTTGCTCAATATTCATGATACTCTAATTGATCAATTTTATATTATACACTGAAATATATATCTGATAAAGGTGCTAATCAGCTATATTTTATACACTTTGGATTACATCTTGTTAGTTTCATCTTAGTTGCATCTTAATGCAACATATTTCTTCCACCTTGATACAACATATTTCATCTTGATACATCATGTTTCATCTTGATACATCAAACATAATATTCAACAGGTTGTCACCTAAGCGTTTATCAGTTGCCTACCATAAAGGATTTGAGCAACACAAGTTGAACACATCGCGTCTTTCAATCCTATGAAGTTCTAAAGACCACGCAAAATCAAACTTCATAAATTATCTGGGATTTTTTGCTTGTCCACATATTAATTATGAATGTCAAACCATTTAGCGAAAGTAATTCATGTAGTTCATACTCTATTAATTAGGAAATTGAAGAAATTATAAATATTGAGTATAGTGCAGTTTAAAATAGAGAAAGTTTTGTTAAAGGATTCTCTTTTGAGTTATTCGTATTCCATTCAACCTCACACCTTCTTGTGCAGTAATTCGGCGGTTTAGAGAGCACGTAGCTTTGCTATTAACAATCCGAAATGACAGCTAGAGTCGAATTTAACTGAGTAAATCAATGTGAGCGAGATTTTGACCCGGTATTAAAATCATTGTAAGATATAAAGAGTAACGTTCCACGTATGAAAGGAACTCAATGCGTGAAAAATATGGAGCAGGTATAGTAAAGTGTTAATGATACGGTAAAAAGTAGTAATGAAATATATAGATCATGTGATAAATATTTATTGAAACATAGCTAGTCCTTTTTATATCGTAGTAGGCGAATTATGGAATCGGGGTAGAGAACGGAACATCAACAATTTTACTATTTAAAAGATATATCAGAGTACTTGGAAACCTGTTGAGTATTATATTTTAGTGCATAATAGAAATTGAGCAATTTAGGTATTATTGTTATTGAGCAAGTAGAAAGAATGCTGGCTGTTGTTTAACAGTTGGTATGGCTCACCGCGGAGGGCGCATGTTTGAATGTTACACAGCACTTCGGGCAACTATCTCATTAAAAATCATGAGCGTTGCTTCGAACAGTTATCGAAAATCTATATACAACCCGTCGGGTTTTCAGTAACGAAAGATAAGTTTTATTCTTCCCTTTTATGACTCTAAAGATCTAGAAACTATTTAATAAGGCTTTCTGAGCAGTCACATGTACTTCTAATTAGTTATCGTGCTGTGATGGCTGTTGGAATATGTATGTAAGGATCTGACAAATTGATTATATAAGGACACAGTTATGTGTATGAAAGATGAGATATGTTGTATCAAGGTGAAATATGTTGCATTAAGATGCAACTAAGATGAAACTAACAAGGTGTAATCCAAAGTGTATAAATATAGCTGATTAGCACCTTTATCAGATATATGTTCTAGTGTATAATAGAAATTAAGCAATTTAGGTATAATAAATTACGGTTACTAAACCTTTAGTAGCGAACCTCTAACAACACAAGCTTCCTATCAGCTCTTCAGTGAGTCTGAATTCAACAATGGCTACCTTGATTTTTCTTCAGCAGTATATGCTTGTTTGTTCCAAAATTCTCTAGTCGGCAGTTAAAATCGAATAAAGGAATCTGGATGAGTTGAAGAGATTTTAGTAATGAGGAGTAGTTGGTCCTTAATCGTGCGTGCATGGGATTACTTTATTAACCAGTGGACATTTGACAAAGCGGATTATGCAATATTACTTCTCGCTCACATAGAATACCATTCAATACTTTGTAGTGGCTATGACAATAACATAGCAGCTTTCGTCTATGTATCAGTTGTGATATATTAGGATTCTACATTAAAAACATAATTAAGGCTCCTGCGCCTCTAGAGATTTTTGGACAAGCTCTCCATTTAGTATGCCTTGACTGTGTTGGTATTGCTGCGCTCTTGCAGCCAGCATATACAAATTATGAGACTAGTTGATTGGGCAGAGAGAACGCTGTTCTTTTGTTTTTATTCTACTCTAGCAGCTTTTTTTCTATGGAAGAGCAGTGTCTTTGTGGCTGTTAATTACCCTAGGTACCAAGGTACCTACCTCTTCATGGTATATAATATAGGTAGGTTCACTTGTCTTGTGCAACACAGATTTGAGTATTTAGTGGTCTATATTTTTGTGATAGATTGATTGCGTTCTTACCTAAGTCTATTTGTCACAATTTTCCTCCCCCAGTTAAAAGAAATGTTGGCATGTGCACTTACTTTTTGAGGCAACAATTAGTCGAACCGAACTTGGCCTATATTGCATTTAATTTATGTTGGAGTCTGTCTGTCCATCAACATGTGATTTTTACACTTTGCTTACTGACTGCTACAGTTCGAAAGGAATATATTGGAAATATATCGCCATCTGTTTATTTTTTTGTTTTGATTGTTCAGTTTGAACTAGGAGGTTACGACAGTTCGTTGCTCTGTTTGTTCCCCGTCATGGTCAGTGGACCCTTAGAACTTCTACAAGTAGAGCCTTTTCTGCTTGCTATTCAAGCGAAGACAACCACCAACAATGATACTGAGATGTATCACCGGTCATAATTATATGAAAGCGGAGCGACCGGGGGGCTTTGCAGCAGCTGAGATTATTAAAGCGTTTGTTTGTAGCAGTCCATATGAGCTATCTGTCTGTCACATAAAGATGTCACTAATAACGAATTATGCAGCAGCTTGGTGGGTGGCCTTCCAGCTCGCTCAACCCCATATTCAGAAATTTCGCTTGACTAATCCTATCTTTTAGTGACTTAAGCAGCTGAGAACTCTGGTGAAGCATTTGTTGAATCATTTGTGGTAGCCAGGCCAAAAGACCTAGGAACTCCTCAAAAACAATGATTATGGTGAAAAATAACGATGCCGTGAAACTTAGCTTCTTATTTGTAAAATAACAGAGACTCGTTTGCAAGTAACCATAGAATACTGAAGCGTTCATGATATTTTTAAAACACACAATCCTTTTTCGAGTTAATCAAGCACATCAGAAATATATCGAAGCACTGAAACGTGGGATTTCCGTTTATATTGTCACCTAATTTTACCAAATTTTTGGTCTGCAGCACAAGTTACAACAAATTGAGGAGGTAACACAAGTAGGACGAATGGTTGAGCGTCTCCGGTAAAGTGATTTAAATATAGGGCATTTTTGTCCTTAATAGAAGACAACTTTTCGAGTAGGTATGTCAGGTTTGTTTCCATAGAGTCTAGTCAGCTCTCTTATTCCAGTAACACGGTCTGGTATTGTCCCGAACGAACTAATGACACTTGATTGAGCGAAGTAACAATAGACGAATATGACCAGTTTTCTTATATATGCAGCTCATCATAACCAGAAGTCAATTATTGCGAATTCTTCCTCTTCGCAACTCTTTTTTGGCCCCACTTTCATCTATTCATAGAGCTTTGTGGTTTGGGTGATGATCAAGCAAGAAGCTCTTGCAAGAGCCTGTTTATAATCGTATATCCCCTAGTCTCTCATATTATTCCGCTCTCACTCACAACCAGGAAAATATTATTCACGTGCAGCTTGATCTCTTATTCAAATAAACAAATGAAAGGGATGTTATCTTTGTTCCATAATAGGCCGTTCATGTTCAAATCCTCTACAGTGTTATTTGTACTTACTTCGGTGGCAGATTTACCCTCCCTTAATCTCTATTCACAGGTTATGTAATGACAATTCAAAAAAAAACGGTGAATATTAAAATCTAAAATGTGATGTATTTGATTTCTCTCTCAGATTTAAAGTATATCTAGCGAGCTAAGTAACGTATTAAAATGCTTTATGAGCTAATTGCTATCGCTCGTATTGTGAACCCCCTGGAACATGCCAAAGAGGCCAAAGAGTAAGTATCCAGCTGCCCATCATTTGACTAAACTAGCCGATTTTATGACATTAACAATTGATCATTAGAGTTGCAACTACATTGGGGAGATTAATTATACAGAATAGAGGTGTTGTCCGCAAGATACAGTCAATGGGGAATGATACATTGCCGAAAATTATGAGAAAAGACCAAGATCATCATTTTCAAGGTCACAGATTCTTGATGTTATTTGATTCCAGTGGACCAGTGCAGTCTGAAATTCTACGGACGTTGAAGTCAGATCCACGTATTATTAGATCGTACATTGAAAAGGTCAGTGATAAGAAAACTCTTGCTACTGGAACATCCTTGGATAGATCTAAACGTGTTTAAATTCCCAAAGCTAACGTTAGAAGAAATAAAGCACCCTCCATGTACATAAAGATTGCTCAAATACACTTTTTCACACTGTTCATGATAATTTATCATGCTACCATAACAAAACCGCATGTAGTTTTGATTTACAACCCCGGATAGTTGAAGATGAATAAAATCAGACAGTCAAGCAAAAATTGGAGCCCTCAAAGGTGGAACCAATTGACTTGCAAAAATTGAAGCAATCGCTCTCATAGAATTCAATTTGTAAAAGGTCATATGATATCAATAATCCTTTTTTTAGATCTCTCAAGCTCAGCAACATCTATTGTAACAGTCTTTGTTACCGCAATAGACCGGTCAGTATGGAAAAATGGTAAAGTGTATTTGAAGCTTCCTCTGACAATCAAATCAAACGGATAATTGATAATGGTCTTCCACTTATCAGAGTCGTTGTCTATCTTATGATTTGAGCTGTCATCATTGTTATCCGTCGAGTTCTTCCCTGGGTGAATCAACTTTATGCCAGCTTTTGAAACGGTATGGTTTCTATTGAAGAATCCACCTGCAAATTCAAGCGGTGTCTCGAATTTTGAAACAGAACCAAGTAACAGCGTTTGTAAAGTCTTAGAATCATCCAGGTAGTCTGGTGAGTAGTAATCAGCATCATCTAAATGCGATGATTTTGCAAAAATGTCAAGCTCAATATCACTGACTTCGACCGTAACAAAACCTGGATTGAAAGCTTGGACTTCCAAATCAAAAACCAATTCGTCATAAGAGACAAGCACATCATCAACAGAGACGATATCGACACCTTGTAAATCTTTTGTGGTCGCTAGCAAGAAGCCAGCGACAAATCCAAACACTAATAACAGCAAAACAAGAATGAAGAAGTAAAAGAAGTTCTTCAAAATTTGTATTTTCGAATTCTTTTTAGAATTGTAGAAGTTGTGTGGAGAATACTGTCTTTGGTGAGTTTGTTTACGGGCCCTTCTTGGGTTTTTCAAAACTCTCGAATTTGAGTGTCTTAATGGGCTTTTGTTATTCGAGTTGTTATCCTTATAATCACCAAAATCTTGGGTGTACCCACCTTGATCAGTGGAGTTGAAATTTTGTGATTTCCTCTTGCTATAGAAGTTCCTTGAGTTATTGTAACGCAAATTACCGTTTGCTGCATGAACGTTCAAAGGTGTCAACTCATCCTCGTCTTCATAATCGTCATATTCATAAGTGTCTGCATATTCACCGCCATCAATTTCATGCTCTTCATCATATTGATCAATGTAATCTTCGATATTAATGTCATCAGGTACACCTGAGTACCTCCTTAATGAAGAACCCTTTGTTTCAAATAGTTTTGACGTTGTAGTTCTTAACTGGTTTTGCCTATTCTCACGGACCAAACTTGTTGTGCTTGTCTTTCTTGATCCTTTGTTGCTATTGTATTTTGTAAAGGCTTTATTGGTATTAATATTGGCATTATTAGGACTACCGTTATGGTTATTATAGGCGATGGTACTATCATTGCTGTTGGTCGTGTTGTTTGGGATGTAAAGAGTCTCTTCAACTGGTGATTGGGGTGTAGAGTTCACTTCTGAGCGTATTGGTCTATCACCACGGATCTTGTCGTCATTAATAATCATGGGACCTTCAGGAAGAGCCATACAGTCGACATTTGATTTACCTTGCTCAATATGTGAAGAGTTTGAAGATGTATTTGGAATGATTGTGTTATTTTGATCGTTCAGCTCAGACTCATCCTCGGTCTCGAATGATTTGTTGCCTTGCTCCTTGGACTCTTCATTGGTAAGTAGTATGTTAGAAGCTGTAGTTGGAGAATATTGTTGTTGAGAGCTCGCTGATGGCATCACCGGCATACTTATGTTTCTATGAGACAGCTTTCTTAGAGCCATTGGATTCGTTGAGCCCCCTGTCAAAGTGGAATTTTTGTTTCCCGGTAAAGTATTTGACGTATTCATAGCGTCTGGTGCACTTTCATAGACAAATGTTTCTTCAGAATCAGAGTCAGATACATCACCAACAGCATTCGCAATCTTTGCAGCAAATAAATCAGCCTTTGTGGCACCTGGTCTAGAGATGTTCATATGACTTTCTGATGGATTCAATTTTCTGTTCATGTTTCTAATAGACCCATTCATACTTATAGTATCATTATCATCGTTGATTGGATTTTGTGCTGGGTTTGTCGCGCTCTGTGTTCCTTGGTTATTCTGGTCAACAAAGAGCGTGCTCTTTTTGCTTCTTAACGAAGATAGGTTATTGGATATGTTTGAATTATTCGACATAAGCTCATTATTCATGACGTTTGAGGATGAAGCGATAGGTAACGTAACAGATGGAACTTTTGAAGCATCAACTGTCTCTGTCTCCACAATCATACTCTTATTGGTGGTTGGGGGTTTGAGGGCTTTATCATTTGTACTTGATCTTGAAAACAGAGGCCTTATCAATTCTTTCTTCTTGCTCAATGGCAGTTGAGATGGATCCCTGGGTAAAGTAAACGTTGGAGCTTCTTCGCTGTTATCATTTCTTGCCGGTATAACGCCAGAATATTCGCCATCTAGTGTTGAAGTGTTTGTGGCATTTGGCGTCTGTTTCGAAACTATAGCTTCATGCTCATTCTTAACAGTAGCGGCAGACTTTCGTAGTACTGTTTCTTCGTCACTCATGGTTTTTTATCAATCTAGTCCCAGCCTGATTATGAGATTGAACAACTATTCTTGTTGAAGCCTATATTTCGAATAACGAGAACGTTGATTGACAATGTAATGGCAAATACGAAATCTGATTGTATGAAAAACAGAAAAATTATCTGTCAAAGTGGACGACCTGTAATCGAGCTTGTGAACGAACGATTGCTTGGAAGATGGAGCCTTGCGGTAGTATATTTGATAGTGGTCAGCTCTGTTGTTATCAGTAACTTGAAATTATATAGTTTAATCCCTTTCCAGCGTAAACAAGGTGAACCATGTACATGTGTAACAAAATTGCTAACTCTCTAGGAAAGCGGTCCCACTAAAACTACTGGCGTTTTTTTACGCTCTCTGTATTTTTTCGCTGGTATGAGTCCTGGAAAGTCTGGAAGCTCAGAAGTTTCAAATTCCAGACCAAAAACTAAAGAAAAACGAGTCTCAGACTTTCAAGATAGGACTAATATACTGCCGTTTTATATTTTGGTGTTCGGGTTTAAGTCGACGGATATCTTTAATTTTCCAAAATGGTTTGTGATGATGTAGTGAAGTAGACAATTGAAAGTTTTGTGTGAAACGCATCAGCTAGTAAAACTTCAAGTTTAGTTACGCTGTATTCAATTATTCTATTTTTATCAGCGATCTAACTGTAAGCTCTTGGTCTTTTCAAATGCTGTCCTTCCAGTCCTCTTTGAACGGCCAAAACCACAACAACAACAATATCAATAATAGGACGTCATCTCAGTTTACAAATAGCTTTGGTAACCACAAAAACGCCAACAGCTCTGTTTCTACTGCACAGAGCAGCTACATAGACTCCAACTTTACGAACAGGAACATTTTCCAAAAAAGGAAGCAACCTACACACCAAGCACAAGCAAAATCAACATCTAACGAAACTGGACTCCAATTTGATCAAATAATAGGACGCTTTGGTGCTAATTTATCGCATTTTCAACAACTTGGTACTTCACAAAGGCCTCCTCTCAAATTTCTGATCTATGAGAGTCCAGGTTTGAAAGCTATTCCCGTTCAGCAAGATGAGTGGGATAAAGCAAATCAGCAAAAGATGTTGGATCTGGAGAATAGAACTTCCGATATTTCTAGCCTTTACGAAGAATTTCAAAAATTGAGAGATAACGAAAGATCAGTTATGGAGACCAAAGGATTGGTGGATAAAGAAGATACTAGGAAAACATTGGAGGATGCAATCTCATTTCAAGGCTCATGTTTAGAAATGTGCCCAGTCTATGAAAGGATTAGAAGATCAATTGAAAACGACGTTAGAAAGTATGAAAAGGATGATTCAACAGGGAAAATATCACCAAAGAGGGCAATAAAGGCCTTCTCGAGACCTGCTGCTGGTCAGCCACCTCCATTACCCTCTGACGTTAGACCACCACAAATATTAAATCAAACTTTGAGCTATATAATAGACAACATCTTGGATCACCTGCCGGAGACACAATCTTTCATTTGGGATAGAACAAGATCAATTCGTCAAGACTTTACGTACCAAAATTATTTTGGGCCTGAGGCCATGGATTGTAATGAAAAAATCGTGAGAATTCATATCTTAACTTTACATGTGATGGCCAAAACGAAGTCTGAATTTTCTCAACAGCAAGAACTAGAGCAAATGAATAAGGCTTTAAAGACATTATCGGAGATGTACTCTGAATATAGATCAAGAGGAATAGCTGCGCCAAATGAATCTGAATTTAGGGCGTATTATTTGATAAGTCAGCTCAGGGACCCTGAGTTAGACAGAGAGATCCAAAGTTTTCCTCGTGAGATTATAACTGATGAAAAGGTTCAGCTGGTGTTAAATATAAGAAACATGGTCCAGACGAACATCATAGAAAGAGGGTTTCAACCAACGGAAGACGTTTTGAATCTTTACAAGAACTTCTTTACGAATTATTCACAAGGTTCAATTCCTATTCTGATGTCGTATTTACTTGAGATCTATTTGAATGAAATAAGGTTTTATTGTTTCAAGGCTCTTAAAAGATCATTACACACAAAGTCAAGACCGTACCCGTCAGAATATGTCGTCAATTTATTATCGTTCAATAACTTTGAGGATTTATCAACCTTCTGCAAATATTATGGAGTCGATATTATTCAAGAGCAAGGTGTCTCTGCGGTAGATATACTGTCGTTGAGGCATACATCACATGTTATTTCTGATCAAAAGCCTTTACAACAAGCTTTCTTCGAAAAATTTGATTTTAAGTTGGCATCATATAGGGAAATAGTGGAAAATGGTATCACAAATACCGGTTTAATAGATATACCAGATAGACCAGTATTGACATCTCAGATCTCAAATGTGCCACAAGCCTTACCTATGCCCTCTAATACTACTTCCACTGAACAAAAATCATCATCCGCTTTTAGTTTTTCATTTCCTTCTCAAGGTTTCGACAATAACACGGACAAAAATAATATTAACGATAGTAATAACAATAATAGCTCCCTTGTTATAAACCAGGAGGATAGCGCGCTCAAAAGCAAGAGGCAAGAAGAAGAGATACTGAAACAAAAAAAGAGAGCTGATGAAGAAAGAGCAAATCTGCTGAAGAAAAAGATTGAAGAGCAAAAGTTGGAAGAGGAAAAAAGAAAGGAAGCAGAGGCAAGGATGTTAGACGAATTAGAAAAAGAACGTAAACAAAAGGAGTTGGAGGCTCAAGGTCATAAGAGACTGCTAGTGGATTCACTTTCATTAGAGCTCTCCAATAATTTAATTCGATCTTTTATAAATAGTGAAGTTGATACTGCTATTGTCAATCCATTGATTCAAGCTAAGAAGGATCAAGATGCTAAGAAGGAAATGGTTTTGCGTTCGTTCGGTGAAGGGTTGTTCGAAGCTTTTGTTGGAGAATTAGTCTATTTTGAGACCTTAAAGGTTCTTTCATATAATTTTCGTCAATCAAAATTGAAACAACTAATTGTTAAGAGGATTATACAGATCGCCAAAGAATCGAAGGAAAAAATCGAAATGAAAAAGCGTAAAAGAGAAGAGTTTCTCGAAGTTTCGAAAAATTTCGGAATTCCAAAAGTTCTTTTGAAGAGGAAGAAGTTGAATAATCAAACAATGAGCGGTGATGTGACTTCTTCCACTAATACATGTTCTAAAATCAGTAACCACCGAGGAAGAGAACAGCCAGTTGATCTCACACCAGTGACTTTCAGTACACTATTTGATACTATTAGGACGTCAACGTCTCTTAAGAAATTCGAAATCTTGATCTTCACACAAAACTTGAATTCTGCAAGGTCACTCTTTCTGAGAAAGAAATTTGGTATTGATAAACAATTGATTAAATCAGCTAAAGATGGGGAAATTGAGTTACAGATCCAAGTCTCTAATGAAATCAATCCCTCATTATTTAATGATGTTAATTTGCTTGTTTTCAATTGTGACGGTGTTGAGAAAATTAGAGAACAGAGAACACTATTAAAAGAGCTAATCAATGGGATTTCACTAAACTGTAATTACAAGTTTGAGATATTGGTTATTTTTTGGGAATTGAAGGGCATCAACAAGTTATCTACCTTTGATATTTTGAATGAATTAAACCTGGGTGATGCAAAGAGTTCTCGTGATACAATTTTGAACGTTGAGGTTTTGAAAATTGATGGAGATTTACAAGTTTCTGGATCATTGCAAAACATCATTGACAATGCGGCGCTTAAACATGGTTTAACTGCAAAAGGTGAATATAATATGAGGTATAATGATCCAGAAAAACGCCTGAAAAGCCCACGTCGTTTTGGTGGTTTGGAAAGCCCTTCTGGGTCTATTACAACTTCAGTTGTTCATAAATTCAAAAGAGAACAAAATGATAAATTTTTTAAGCATCTACAAAAACATATTGAAGCATCACCAAAGAGAAACAAACTTCCTCGGTTATTATCAAATTCCAATGCTAACGGTAATATCAATAAGCTACAAGTGTTCAACGATTCTTCCAATTCCAAAAAAAATAAGATCGAAGTTTATAGCACACCAAGACCAAAATCAAGTGATTTATTACAAACTCCGTCATTTTATAACGATAGTACAGGGAGCAGTATTTCCAATTTATCAAATATCACGTTTGCAAATCAATCAATCTCAACCCCTATAATAAGCAAGCCAACATACGCACAAGTCGTTAAAGATTCAATAAGAGATGAAGAATCAAAAGACAGACCAAAAGATGAAATTGTGCCAAAGAGTATTTTAGAACTGAGAAAATTAGCTGCAAGTGTACGTGAAAGACACGGGAAAAGATAATTCATATTCCTCAAGAATGTGTTTATCGATTAAATCATTGCATATTAGTGCCACATGTTTATATTTAACATCACTAATCATTAATAAAAGTTTGCATAAATATTATTAGAAATTAGTAAATGGAATTCGTTCAGAGCTTACACTACTATTTTGAATTGTAACAGCTTCAAGATATTTATTTCAAATGTTTGATTCAAAAGACATGATGATGAGGATCATCGAAACATAAATACCAACACATGTATATATAATTGAAACAAAACCTTAGGGTTCTGCTTATATCTTATGATTCGTTTCATACAGCACAAGAACTATTTTGAATTCTTCAGTATCAACTATATGATAATAATCAAAATGATGAACAAATTTGAAAATGGAAGCGATTCCATATACCAATGATTTTGCGATTTTTATTTCATTTTCAACGATATGAAATTATTTTCTTCTCTTTAACGTCATAACAAATAAATAAAAGATCAATATAACAACAAGCAAGAAAAAAACATGAGATATGATGGAAGATTTATATAAGCTTGGGTTCAAAACAATCTGAAAATTTTGCACATATGGCTGTAGCTTTTCATATAATGTAGTTTGTGAATAAATGATAGCCAGTATCATGAATCATGAAAACGTTCGATTCATTTTTTTTTTTGGTATATATACTTATCAAGTATATGATAGATCAATCAATATGTCTATTGCTATTATCATTATTATTTAGAAACCAGCCCAATACAATCCATCTTGATATCTTTCTTGCGTCAATAGGCCATCACGACGATTTTCTAGATTCTCCAATTTTTTGACTTGCCAGTTCATAATACCGACGCTTTTCTTCAAAAACTTCAAATCTTTTTGATCAGAATAATTTTTCGATGGAATGATGTATAAATTTGTCAACATAATTGGAATTAATGAACCTGCTAAAAACCCAAAAGTACCTGTGCGAAATGATGGTGAATACATTAACGATGATAATCTAAGAAGCATTTACTATGTTTCTTCAATTTCAAGCTTTGTTTGGAATCAACTAGCTTGTTTAGAGTGACAAATTATAGTGTAACAAAAGTACCAGCCTTTCACAAAAAATCAATTAGTTTGAAAATACACACAAGTGTAAACCTGTTGGGAACGATAAGGAGATCTAATGGCCTATATATACTTTCAAAAAATGGTCCTCAACATTCTACCCCTTTATTCTTTCTCCTTTGATTAGAAAGTTCATAGTATGCACTCTGAAGCTTAAACCTTTGAGGCATATGTAATATGACAATTAAGGAAATGATGTAGATTACAAATTGTAAATTCTCCAACTTATCTCAATCATTTTGTCAGCCACACTGTTCAACAAGCTTATGTCAATGTCAAATAATTTTTTTCATTTGTACCTTTAGTTCCAGTTTAAAGTTCAGCTTCTCACTTTGTATGAGTTTTCTCAAAGTCTCCCCACAATTTTGGCTTTGATTTTGTTGGACAATTGGAAATTGGAAATTTGAAAATTTCTGGCTTGCTTTTTGTGTCACTCCAATGACCGCTGTGTTACGTAAGAAACGTAAACATTGATAAGGGATTATCGAATTGAGTTGAGATCATACATATTTAATACTCAGGCACATCATGATGTGATTTTGAATTTTGAAGATCTCTATATGATTGGGTTTAAACTCGATTGCTCAATCATATAGTCATTTTTTTTTCCACCATACAGTACCCCGGGGTAAAATAGTGCGATTGTTGCGTGATGAGTTAATGGCTGACAAAGGATATGGTCAGTGCAAACAAACTAGATAACGCATGTTTGTAAATTCTACTCTATGATCACGATTCACCATTACTCCTCATTTTTCTTGGAGACGGGGTATACTAACTTATATGGTACTTAATTAGCGTTGATTAATTAGCTACTTGATTATATAATACAGATCTCAGTGATCACTGGTGAATTAAAATAACACATCATAAATTCTTCATGTAAAACTAACTTAATAAAATCATAATTCATATCTAAATAAAATGTAAAAACCTAGACCAATCATTATGTTCATGACTATCTCTCATGTTCTGTATGCCTAAAAGTGATATACGCCAATCACTTCTTTTTGAAACCCAATTTTGCTAAGAATCCAGATTTCTTTGGCGTTGTACCTTCATCAATTGATTTGGATTTTCTAACGGAATTTGTTGAAGATCTTCTTTCGCTAACTGGAATCGATTTGGATCTTTCAACAGATGAATTTGAATCATGTTCATCTAACAAGGATTTCACCTTATATATACCACTAGAATTATTTGAATTTCTTCTTGATGAATAAGGTGAAGAGGTCGATGAAGGACTTAAATTACCTCCACTAGTTCCGTTATTATATTTAGGAATTGATAAATTATCGCTGAATTTAATTCTTGGATAATAATTTGCAGGCTGATCAGCCTGATCAGATGTCGAATCACTTCTTGAATTAGAATTTGACCTAGATAATGATCGATTGTTATGGTTATAATCCGTATCATTGATATGAACTTGAATGTTATTTCGTTGATTTTGAAACTGCTCTTGTTGTTGTTTTCCTTGCTGTAGTTCAACACTATTATAAATATCTGTAATCTTGTTTAAACTACTCAAATAAACGTCTTCATCTTCAGTTTGATCTTCAGCATCTTGTTCAGAAAATGGATTTGGATGCGAATATTCAATATTTATATCAGGAATTGGAGTCGAATTACCATCATGTCCGTCATATCTTTGATTCAATGAAATTTTGGATTTATCAATCAACAAATCAGGGATTATAATTGTGGAAAGATTCAAGTTTTTCATAAGATAATAAGGTAATTTGACATTATTGTTATCAAATTTAATTGTTAATCTATTTGAAATCAATGATGAAATCAAAAAAAAGTTTGGATTATAAAGGTTCACAGAATTTTTTATTAGATTCTTGACACTTGAATCCTTAATAAATTCAACCGTTATTGAAATTTTTAAATCTTGTTTGTTCAATAGTTCAATAGCTTTGAAAATATAAGAGCTTAATGAATCAGCCTTTTCTTTTATGAACTCACTTTCGATTTCATCATCATCATTAATGTAATTCCCATATTCATCCCTCATTGGAGTGTCATCAGTGCCTTCTGATTGTGAGGTTGGTAATTGACTTATGATGATTAAATGGTCACCATCCGTAAGAAAATTCTTGATTACCCAATTGATGGAGTCCCAAGTATGTTTCCTACCACTGATGTAAACAATCAAATCACGTAAACTTTCGGGGCATTGATCTTTTGGAGTATTATTATCAAACTTTTTCTTTTGATTGGATTTTTTAGCTTGGGAATCAGGAACAGGAATCTCATCTTTTTTGAATTTGGCAAAATAATCTTCAATAAAATTAGCCATTGATCTATGTCTAAAGCTAACGGAATAAGACTTGAAGTTGACAGTATTTGATTTCAGTAATTTCTTATTATTAACTGTAACAATATTCCCAACTAACTTATCAACATTTGATAGATTTGTCTTATTCGATCTCCGTAGTGAATCAACATTAGTAGCATTCGAAAATGAAGGCAGGTAATTGTCACCGTCAAATTCAAATTTATCTATATTGGCACCAGCAGTCTTAAATTGTTTATCCATAGCCAATAATTCCTCTGGGGTCATTTCCACAATGGATTTCTTACGTTGCTGAGATGGCAAGACAGAAGCAGCAGCAACAGCAGCTAATGAGTTACTTTCATCATTCATAGATTTAGGAATAGAATCCCGTGTATCATAGTCATTATCAACATTGATGTCATATTGATTTTTCTTCAAAATTGATTTTGTTGGAGGAGGTGGTAATTTAGGGAATTTTCTTCGGTGTAGTTGATAATTACCACTAGCGGAACCATTCTTGTAATTCAGCTTGTTATTGATCTCTTGAAATGAATCAAACACTTTGAACAGATCTTGATTCTTTGAATTAGAAGGTTCATATCCAAAATTCAAGTCTAGTCCACGCTTGTTTGTTGAAGTTGTTGTACTGTTATTTTTCACCTTATTCAAATACTGGGGAGGGATATGGATTGGCTCATCAGGCTCAACTTGGACGTTAGGGTTCAGGCTGTCAAATGAGACACGACGTGTGTACACGGCAGACATCTGAATTACTTGATCTTTGGTCTTAAACTTGCCTTTTTCTTTCTTGTGAGCTTGTGAGACTATTTGAGTATTAAGCAGCTTTCCAGTAATTTAAGGGTTCACTTTTGGATTTGATCAGGTAATAAATTAATATGAGCACAGCGCAAGTGTCAAATGTTTTTGCTGCCAAACAATCAGCGATCAACAAAGAACGAGAATAAGTAGCACTTTTCAAAAAGATAGATCAATAAGGATCAAACAACGTTTAGAAAATGTGATTCGCCACTTTTTATATATGGAATCCTTTAAACTTTTAACGGATCGTGCTTAAATGTTCTCATACAAATTCGCCAAGTTAATATTCTGGGATTATGTAAACGTGTGGACAATGACTGAAAATTATTATAGATCGGTGTCGATGTTCAAAAGTATCGAAATTACTATAAGGAGAGATGAAATTAAAGGCGAAGGCTTAGCTTCTATCATGATGTTGTGCTATAAGTTAACTGTTCCTCTATTTACCACAGAGAGATTCTATTGAGGTCACCTTGGTGCACTTGCCTCTTTCGTCCGTAGCAGCCTTCTTGACGAACCAACAATCTCTTGGTAGTTACAGCCCAGATAAAAGCGGCCTTTAGTCTTAGTTCTATTAATCCATGCTACGGCTAGTACATTGGCTGACACATCCAGGGTTTTAGTCGTTTTAGTGGTTTTATTCACCTACTAGCAACTTCAAAACTCGAACGACGTTAATCAATTGGGCAACGATCGAGACGTTTTAATCCAACATACATCTTACATACCTTACAGCTGCTATAGCCCCCCCTCAAGTCTTGACACCTCAATTAAAAATAATCCCTTAAAAGTTACATTGATTCAAGAAGTAATATCATTCATCCATTCATTTCTCAGACATAATATATAAAATCACTAATAACTAATTCAATTCCCATGAAAAACGCAAGTTAAATTGAATTAGATTATATAAACTCAAAAAAAAACAGAAAAACAGAAAATCGATATACTATATATAAACGGGTGACGATAAACACAACATGGACACAAAGTAAACAATAGAAACCGGCAAACCTATTCAACATTCGTAAATGGGTTCAAAGCATGAACCGTTAAACATGGTAACGCCATACCAATCTCAGCTCTCAATAAAATTGGAATTGAACTTAATTCACGAACTTCCTGAATGTAATCATCTCCTTCAACACGTAATTCTAAATTGTTTAAATATGCATCAATTGGTGAGGAGGAACTAGTAGAGGAAGAAGATTTTGCCAAGTTCTCAATTTTTGAACTGGAATTGGTGCGTTCATTCAATCTTGGAATTCTTTTAATTTGGTCAATTGGTGTGGTTGGTAACGATTGTGTAGCATTGGTATTAATGGTTGGTGATGAGACTCTGATAGAATTACTTGTTGAAGTATTAAATTGTGGAATTTGGAAACTTGGTGGTGATAGTTTTAATCTTTGCAATTCTTGAGATAATGAATCCGAAATTAAAGAATCAACAACAGTCGAACCAGAGTTTGAATTGATAATTTCTTGCTGAGATCTAGCAATCTCATTAGCAGTAGTCTTGAACTTATTCTTGATCGAATTTCTATAAGACAAAGGTTCCCGTTCATCATCTGGAATGAATGTTCCACTGTCGACACCCTTTTCCCAATACAACTCCAAAACACCTTGTGCCTTATCATATTCAGCTTTTTTCAACGGTAATTGATCACCATGAACTCTTTTTTCAATACCAAATTCTGGTAGGAAGATATCAAATGCACTTTCATAAACTTGCAAAACTTGTCCCACAACAATTAATTGACCAGTTTTTTTACTCATTTCTTTGATAGTTTGTGATAATAAAAGATGAATAGATTGATCTTGTGAAGCTTTGGCACAATCCTTCTTGAAATTACAATATTCAGCAGTCATCTTCAAAGATTCCAACTCTTCATTTGTAAACTTAACCTCTTTGATACCACCTTCCTCATCGCCATTCAAAGTCAACTTCAATTGTCTATGAACAATAAAATCAGCATATCTTCTCAATGGAGATGTAAAATGAGTGTACAATGGTAAATTGAAATAAAATGCACCATAATTTTCAGGTTCAACTTTACCAGCGACAAAGTATTTCGATCTTGTTAAGGTCTTATAAAATAGTACTTCGACACATTCTCTCGTTTTTTCGTCACTTATAGCCAATATGGAGTTGATTAATTTTGAAGACGACGATGTATCAATATCAATACCTAAATTATTGATTTTTCTCTTGAAAGTTTCCAATTTAGTTAAGGTTGGTATAGTCTGTCTTCTCAAAAATGCCAAATCTCCCAATATAGAATGATTTCTTTGTGCAATTGTCCCATTTACTTTCAAGAAAATTTCATTCAAAATAGATGAGCTTAAACTTGATTTGAACAAATTCAAATGTAAACGAACCTTCTCATCATCAATTTGATCAATTAATGACAAATTCACATCATTTGTTAGTTCATTATTTTCCAATCTTTGGCGTCTAAATTCTCTGGAAATCAAAGAAATTGTGCGGACATAATCCTTAGATGCTGAGGAAATTCCTTCAATAGATTCACCAGATAAAATGGAATCAATTTGATCATACGTTAATCTATTCTTGGGTTGAATATAACTTTCACCTATCCAAACATTATCAACTTCAAAGTGGCTTGTATCAATTTCAAATACAACAGAAATTGATAGTTTTTGCTCATTTTTTTTAAAGCTGATTATTTCAATAATGGATTGAGGTAGCAAGTCAACACATTTTTGAGCTAAAAACACTGATGACGATCTTTTTCTAGCTTTCTTATCCAATAGTGAACCTTCTTTGATGAAAGCATCAACGTCTGCAATATGTACCCCTAATTCAATCTTATCATTTGATATTCTTTTGACATGAAGAGCGTTATCACTAGAAACACCAGTTTCACTAATAGCAAGAACATATTCACTTGAAAAATCTCTTCTTTTGGAGAATTCTTCTTCAAAGTTAACTTCATTCACTTCGAAATCTTCACGTTCTTCCCCATTTTCATCCAAATATTCTTCACAGAGGAAATTGTTATCCCTTAAAATTGCATCAATTTCAGTCTGTGGGTCATTCATGGCACCCATTTCAGAAACCAAGGTACCAAAAGGATGCAAAGAAGTGATTGGCCATCTCTTTATAGAAGCAACGAACAGCTTATTTGAATAATGTTCATGATTTTCAACAAAATCCTTTGGGGCTTGCTCAGTTGGAATGGCAATCAATGGAACTTTTTTATCAGTTGGTTTGAACCAAACAATTTTTGGTCTAGATGGAGTAGAGTGCTGTGATTCTTTGGCTTGCTGAGATGGTCTTAATAAACCTAAAGTACCTGCGAATAATTGACCAGGGATACGATCAATGACAGCAACAACATGACCAGCGTATAATGGTTTATACTCATCATTAATCTCTTCTTCTTCAACAAGTAATAATGATTGACCTTCAACTTCAACATCATCATTTTTTTTCAAAGTTGGACGCTGTTTCAGAGAACCTTTTCTTTTTAGTGAACCGGCAGATTGTTGATTTTCATCATCTTTAGTATGTTCCTTTTCATTGTAATCTGAGCCTGTTGAGTTTCCAGCGGTTGTAGTAGTGGTCGAATGAGTTGAGGCATCATTGTGAACATCATCAATAATGACGTCGTTCCCATTGTTACCCAATGAGGAATTGTTATTTGAAGAACTGGATCCTCCATTATTACTATGAACATTATCTTTTCTTCTCTTTTTTTCCTCTTTTTCACGTTTTGAACTCCAAACTTCATCAACAGCTAATAACTCAACAGCCACAAGATCCCCTTCTAAAGCTCTATTACGATCTTTAGAACCACAGATAAAGATATCAGCATCCAAAAGACCATCAGTAGAAACGTAAGCATCTGATCTATTCTTTTTATTAACTCTCAAGGTCCCCACTACAAGACGACCTTCAGCTACTAAGTCTGGGATAGAAGACTGTGGTAAATAAGGAGCAAATAAAGATTTACGACCACCAACTTGCCCAGGTAATTGAAAACCACTTAACGATGAGATTGAATTACCACCATAAGAACCTCTTGGCCTATGACCTGGAGTGAATTGAGGAGTTGGAGGTTCTAATAATTGATCAAATTGGTTATTACTATGGTTATTTGTGTTTCTTTGAGGAGATAATTGTCTTGATTGATATTGTCCTTGCTGTTGTGGGGTATTTTGGTTTGATTGTTGAGACCTCCAATTTGAATTGATATCAAAATTTCTTGAATTGGAACGATTATGACCAGATTGACGACGTTCATGATAAGAGTAATTTTGAGGAGGAGGAGCCAAGGTGTTTGCATTTGAATTCAAATCTGTAAAATTTTGATTTGGAGATTTTGGAGGGAATTGGTATGATCTTTGAGGTGAATGAGCAGCTGATGATCTTGAACGGCCATGACCACCACCAGTTGAAGGACGACGTGATAAATTTGATTGAGTAGGAGATGGGGCATCAATAACAGTTGAAGGGAATTTGAAACCGGACGGAGGAGGCATTGCACCACCCGTGGATGAGCCAGATGAAGTGGTATTGTTTTCATCATTTGGTTCGATTGGCTCTTTACCTGATCTTTGAGCTTGAACTTGAGCTGCAGCTTTCTTAGCTTCATTGAGACCTAAAGAATGTCTTCTTGAATGACCCAAGTTCCCGCCATTTGCATTATTATTACTATTATTACTGTTGTTGCCTTGATTTGTTGAAATTTTGGGAGCAGGAGCCAACGAGTTTGGCATTGCAAAAGAACCCATGGCGCCAGTCATTGACGACTGTGATCTTCTATGGGTATTTGAGCCCGATCTTCTATGAGATTGAGGAGGTTGGAAGCCCAAATTTTGTTGATTTTGTTGATGACCTCCGATGTTGCCACCTTGGTGATTTGAACCACCTTGTTGAGCCAAAATCTGTTGTTGTTGAGCTTGGACTAATTCCAATTGACGTTGCAAAGTGATTTGTTCAACTAAATAGATGTTAGTGATGTTCTTTCTAGTTTAAATAAAATAATATACATACTCATTAAACTTGTCAATTCACTTGGTGATCTTCTATGAGCAATGTGAATTTGTTTTGGGGTCTTCCCACCAGTTGTAGTGGTGAAGGAAGGTTGATTATAACCATTGTTTCTTTGATTGTTAGCCATTGTTAGAACTAATGCTTAAAAATGATTATTATTAATGAATAGTAATGGGTTGTAGCTTGACGAATGGTATTTTTAGCTTCTTTCTATACTCTAATGACGACTAGTTGGATATGGATAGTTTTCGAAAAAAAAAAGGTATCAAATAATGAATGAGAGTCCCAGTTGATAGAAGTTGGATATATTTGGGTAATGATGGTGATGATGAACTCAAAGGACTGGTTTAACAGGAGTGAAGTGGGTATCAAGAGATGGAATTGTTGATGAAATGGATATCAGGGGTATAGAGAACCAAGTTTTTTTTTATGGATTTTGATTTTTGTGACGTTGAATTTTATGACGAAATTAAAGAGTGGCCAGGCACTATCAATCAAGAAAGATGCTGGCTGACTATGCTATTTGGACTATATTAAAAGAATAGTTTTCAGCGTAATGAGTGTCAATGTCACGATGGTTAAACACTTTGCTTCAACAAAAGATGTAGAAATTGAGTAATGAAGTTGATTGATATTGTTGTTTCATGGAGAATGGAGTCAAATATTCATTCAATAGTTGATGCTGGCTTTGTCGAATTTATTCAGTTGCCGTCCCGTGCGTGTTCCTAGCATGCTTCTTCCCAGGGTTAGGCTGGGGGACAGGCTGGAACCCCAAGTTGAATCCTCTCTCTAGGTGCTGGTTCTAGGCGGAGCGATCTAGACAAAGCAATGAAGAACAAGCCATAATCACCATAAGTCCACTCAGTTTTGTCTACGATCTCTATTAAATTTTAATTAAATCCATGTCAGTTTAAGCAACTTGAGGCCACTTGCTATTATTTCTATTAAACTATAATAAAGAAGTGTATTACAATAGACGACAGATCAGGACAAAAATGGGAAATCCCATGATTTTAAATCAAAATATCTTTAGATCAGAGCAGTTAAACATTGTAGACAGTTTTAATCACCTTGCCCTAATAAGCTAAATACATTTATTGCCAATGCCTAAATATCTATCAGCTTTCATTGTTACCAGCCATAAGCCATAAGCGAATTCCAAAGCCCTCTCTCTGCCTCCGTTCTATTTTAAGAACTGCCAAATTCCAATGAACTGAATGAGAATGATTGGACGGCTTCAAAGCTTTCACACCAGAAGAACATCAGAAGAAAAAGTTTGAAAGTTTACAATTTGAATTTATTAATCTACTCCATAGTTCTGTTATATATTTGTCGTTGATGATATCTGATATCTGATATTTGTAGATCTATCGTAAACTAAACGTAAATATATCATATATTGAAGACACAAAACAACAAAATTCAGAACAGAAAATAAAAAAGTATTCGCAAATTACATCCATCACTGTTTAATTCAACAATATTATAACATCTCCGAGTAATAATAACTGTCATTAATCAATAGTTAACTACGAAATTGACCCCCAATGTGAGTCGATAAGGCTATTATACTAATCAAAACCGCGAACGCATTCTATGTCTATTGTTTTGAAAAGTTCAACATAAAATAAATTTAATTTAAGGAATGAACAACAAAACAAACAATCAATGAATATCAACTTTTAATTTAATCTTCAATAATAGATCAAAGACTAGATATATTCCCTCTAAACCTTATAGATTCTAGATCTTCAATTCTTTCAAGAAACCTTCAACCTCTAAGATCATCAACCCTCCAAAGTTCATCCCGCATCCTGGTCTTGTGATGCAAACATGGGGCAATTACTTTCACAACCTTTAACCGATAAGATTGTCAATTATGAGGAATGGTCCAAGTATTCATATTGTCTAGGTTCCATGCAAGGTTACAGGTTAACTCAAGAAGATGCTCACTCAATAACTCATGAACCGAAAGTTTTATTTAGAAATATTAAAGGAGATTCACAATTAATAGATTTGAAAATCTTTGGAATTTATGATGGCCATGGTGGATCACAATCTTCAAATTATATAAGTGACCATTTACCTTTGGAAATAATAAATCAATTTCAATCTTCAACAGACTTACCACTTGATCAATTCAAGACGAATCAAGGTCTAATTAATCTAATATTGAAAAACTCATTCTTTAAAACAGATTATAATTTATTCAAAAACTTTCAATCTTCATCAACTTTATCAAACAGTGGCTCTACTGCAATCGTCGGTGTTATAATAGACAATAAACATTTATATTCGTTGAATACAGGAGATTCAAGAATAATTGCATCTGTGAATGGTATTGCTAAAAACCTTTCATTTGATCATAAACCAAATCATATTGGAGAACTAATAAGGATTAACGATGCTGGTGGTTCTGTTTCATATAATAGAGTTGGTGGAGTATTAGCTTTGTCTCGTGCTTTTGGTGATTTTAATTTCAAATTAAGACAATTCCGGAATTTCCATTTCAATGGTCATCCTAATACATCAGCTCATAGCACAACAACAACTGATGATGACGAAGATCATGATCAAGATAAGTTACCAAGTGAAGAAACTCAAGTCACAGTTGAGCCTGAGATCATTTACCATGAAATAACAATAAACGATGAATTTTTAGTCTTGGCATGTGATGGAATTTGGGACGTGTTTAAAAATCAAGATTTGATAGATTATATCAGACATCAATTGGTCCTTGGTTTAAAGTTGGATGAGGTTGTGACCAAATTATTAGAGTTTACTTTAACTTTAGCAAATCAAACAACTGGTGTTGGGTTTGATAATATGAGTATCGTCATAATTGCATGCCAATTTGATAATGAGACTTTGGATCAATGGTATCAAAGAATAAAGTTAAAGTTAGAAATAGAAAAAGAGGTTATATGATATATTAGCCAACTCATCTTGTTATTATTATATTAATATTTATTACACACTCCTTGATTACCTTCAAATCAAACCCTCTGTACTCTCCAGGCTAACAAATCCACCATTATTGACAATGACCATTGATTTGTCCACAAAACATGGCGGTGTCCACCAATTGGAATAATCATAGTGGCACTTATTTGGGTAATATAGAGACCATTTTGTCCAGAGAGTTAATGTTAATGCTTGTCTTCATGGAAATGTTTTGATGATTTTGTGAACGAATGGCTTTTTGAACTGTTTGTGTCTCAAGTCTGAACAAAAATACTTCCTTGGGTTGTTTAATCTAATATAAGGTGAGAACTAAATCAAGAATCGGAAAGAAGATGGCTTCGAAATTTCAAATTTCAAATTGAGAGAATCAAAATCTTATCACTAGTCTTTCATCATCTATCCAATAATTTTTTGTTACCGCTTCCCCCTCCCCAAATAAACAGTCCTTTCTTCTTGTTCTTTTTATTCCATGGCTCCTGTCGCTTGACGAAACGTTCTAAACTGAAAACACTCAAGTGCCCATCCAAGAACATCATTAATGATTTCATAAATCGATATATCCCAAGTTACCATATCTTGTAATGCTTTTCGCTCTGATTGTTCCTGTTGACCTCTAGAAGCTGGTGGTCTCCCTGCAATGAACCCCGATCTTACATGAACTCATCTCTCACTCAGTTTTTCAGTTTTTTGAACTATAATTTCGCTGCTTCCATACGGGATAACCAACAAGTACTCTAGTACATATCAGTAGGGAAAATCAATTGGAGACTCATTGAATATATTCTATCTAAGCACTTAAAAGTTCAAAAAGAGACATTAAAGGTCTCATAAAATTCTCTCTATTCATATCTATATGGTACGTGCCCGGACCAAAGCCATCAGATCTGGCAAGGGACAACAACAGCAAAAACATTCGATCTTCAAAATTCAAAAAAAAAACAAACCATCTCATTTCAATTTCAATTTCAGGAGAATTCACACAGAACCAGATCTCCAACTTTCAACTGCTTGAAGGGTCCATTTCCAGTCATACCACTGTGTGCTGGTTATTCTTACACTCACTTTGAACCTACTACCACCCCATTAAACCAAAGAAAATGGAGCCTCCAGTCGCCCAAGATTATATCGATCCGGTGCTTTCTTTGGTTAACAAGGAGAATTTCAGCTCGAAATCTATACAATCATTAACGGAATCATTCCCGTCTTATTACTCCAGAATAACTTCAAATTGCTCTCAGGCATTGAAAATCTATAAAAAACTTCTGAACTTGGATTATGAATTGAACTCTTGGGAATTTTTAACTCTTAAAACGTCAGTAAATATCAACTTCAACTCAGATTCATCAAACACAACAGCAACCAGAAAATTTGATATCAAAATTGCCAAAAAAGTTATAGAAAGATGTAGCACCATAGATGATGATATAAATAGACTTTCCAAGCATCAATTGAATAGCGTTATAAAGTTTATCAGTGGTTTGACAATCCAAGAATATATTTCAGATCCAGGTACATTATTGTTGAAAGTATACTTCAAAGTTTTAAATTTGAAGAACTCATTAATAGAGAAGATTTCTATCTCATATACAAAATCAAAATTACTGATAATTAGTTTTGAATTGAAAGAAATTACAGATATGATAGAGAAAGATCAAAATCCTCTTGTTAGCATAGACACTGATTTTCAAGGAACATTAGAAGGTTATAAGGATTTCGTGACAGTTTTGATCAATCAACTAGACCAAGCGGTTCAAGATAAAGATAGCGAACAAATTCAGGAATGTTTAAACATCTTAAATGATGTTGAGAAAATGTATGAATCTGTTCGCATGAATTTCTTCTATACTGAAGAATGGAATGAATGGGAACAAGAACAATTATTACTACAAGAAGCTCGTGAAGAGGAAATCCGTCAAGAGCAACGTTCCACACAGAGTTATACCAATCTTTCTACTCGTCGTTCCCCTTCACCATCTATTTCACCTTCCCCATCTCCTTCAACAACGACCACAACATTGAACGATGACTTATATGGTGATGATTCTTTGATTAGCTCATCCCCACAATTTTCCAAATTTTCACAATTGCACTCCAGTCAAGAACTACCACATCACAATAACCATCATTTGTCAAGAAGGGGCTCAGTGAGTTCCACTACATCATCCCAAGCTACATTCAATCGTCATCCAACTACTATTACAGAGGAATTACCATATTTATTACAAGCATTTGATGAAGCCAAACAATTAGAACAAGAACTATCTACATATCAACCTTCAAGAACTACCACAACATCAAGACCTATTCCCTCACGATCATCAACACCAAATCACAATAATAATAACAACAATAATAATAATTTACATCCCATTAATAGCTATGATAAAAAAAAATCCAACTTACAAACCTTCAATATACCTAATGTCGGTTTCAATAACAACTTGTTGAATAGTATTTATGGACTGAACCCAAAAAACTCCTCACATTCTCCAAAGATTCATCAACAATCAAACTTACACAGCGAAGTGGATTAGGTTTTTCAACTTTGAGAAACTGCATTTATTATTTATGACCCTCATTCTTCATGTCTTTTTTTAAAAAATTCTCCATTTATTGAAACATCAATTCAAACCATATGCATTCCTACATTCTTATGACCAAATTTCTACAACATTTTCATACAAACTATATATTCAAAGTTCCAACATATAATGACTACACGCGCTCTTTTTTTCTTTATAAAGATATTTCGTAATATTAGTTTTTGATAAATATAAATAATAATCTAAAATGGATAATTCAAAACTTCTTTTTCATCAGTGAATCCCAATTCAGCTTGTTCTTTGGCTTTTTCTTCTAAATAAGGTAAAACAAGATGTTTCCATTTGATCAACCCTTTATATTTTTGACTTTCCTCATCCCAATTATTAACACTGTCCAACAATCTTTTAGGGACAAAAGGTTCTTTACAAATTGTTGTTAATGGTAAGAAATAAGTTCTAATAGTGAAAACAATAGCACCAGATTTTGGTAATCTTCTTAAAGATTGACGCTCGGATCTGTAATAGATCCCATTGATATCTTCAGCTTTTGATGAACCTGTGAACCTATAAACATGATTTTCTTCATCACCTAAAGTACTTGAAGCCCAATCTAAATTTGAATCCATTTGGAAGGAATAATTATAACGAACAACAGGGGTTTCAGGTGACATTCTATAGAAAAATTTCTCCATAGATTTTTTCAAATGAGATTCATATTTTGGGACATTTGCTCTATAATGAATTTGTGATAATGTAGTGTTAAACTTATCTCTAAATCTCCAAGATCCTGCTAATTGAACAGAACCTGAACTGAAAACGTATTCACCATCTTCACGTTCTGTCAATATAGCAACATCATCCTGAATTAAATGAGCAGCAACGTACATCGGGTCTTCTGGATAATCTTTATCTAAGTAGTTGAATACTTCTCCAGTTTTCAAATTATTTATACCTCTGGCAGTTTTTTGAAACATTGATGGATATCTTGCTGGTAAGTATTCTCTAAAATCGTCTAATAATTCGATAGCAGCATCATGAGCAACTGGTAAAGTTTTGTAGTTCTTGTCTCCTTTTTCAATTACTCTTTTAGCCTTCAAAGCATGATATTTTGGCCATTCATTATCAACCTGTAACCAATCATGAGGATCCAAATTCTTTATCCCCATTGTTATGTTGAATTTATGCTTGAATGCACGATACGGAATCGGATCAGTCTTCTCATAAGACCAATCTTCATAAGGTGGTGGAGTTGGAAGTTTATAATCTTCAGGGACCCAATGACCTGGTTTTCTATTTCTATTATTTGCCTTGGAAGCTGGTAAGGGTTTGAGCTTTTTATATTGGAAGAACTTGAGGTAGCTCGTTATCAGTAAAGAAATGATGGGGAAGATGGATAAAAGTATCACCACTTCATTTCTATCTTTTAAAGCAATCGATAGTTCTTTGATCAAGGGCATTATTGTTTATCGTCTCTTGAGAGTTCACAAAAGTCATCTTGGATAAAATCAAGAGCTTTTGCTGTGTTTTTATACGACCCTCCAACTACAAAAGCTCATCGGCCATATTGGACTTTTTAACCCTTTTAGGAGTCTCGGTGATGGATTCCAGCGTGAGAAGAACGAACCTTTCTTAAACTTTTTATTCTTCTATTGTACCCATAAAACAGTTTTCAAAATTGACTAAATCACACCACTTCATCATGATCAAAGACATCGACCATACTGTGTTTACTGTCTCGAGCATTGATGAGGTCAGCAAGTTTTATGTAGATGTTTTAGGGATGGAAAAGATTAGTTTTAAGGCTAAAGTCGATCTGGAAGTGGATCCAAATCGTGTTAGAATAGCATTGACTTATGGAAATAAGAAGATAAATCTACATCAGAGTGGTGCAGAAATGGAACCATACGCTAAGAATCCTAAAATTGGGTCTCAAGACCTTTGCTTTGTTCTTGATGATGATGTTTCTCTTCAAGATGCCATTAGGAAAGTACAAAAACATGGAGTTAACATCCAGGGCCCTATTGAAACGATAGGCTCTCAAGGTCCAATACATAGTTTCTATATTAGGGATCCAGATGGGAACTTGGTTGAGCTGGCCAAGTATGACTAGAGCATTGGTCTGTGATTTTATCGTACGTCTTTTAATTCATATTTGATATTTGTAGAGAGGCCTCGCTGTGAGTCGAATTGTCAGGTTTTATCCATATTGGGTAAAAACAGATTGGATTTTGTGGCAGATTGATTTTTTGACACTTTGAAACGAAACATGATGGACTTATTACAAGACAGACAGGTGATAGTTGCTGGTTTCCATCTGTCCAATCTCGTGATCTCTGTAGCTTCCATGACTAGTTTCATCATCATTTTGAAGGAATATCAAAATGTTTCCTCCATGAATATCTCAGCATGTCCTCCATTTTAAACGTCAAGAGAGAGGCTTTGGAAGAGGAAATCGAAATTCCGATACTTGATAAAAGATTCCATCAACTCACTCTTAACAAATTTCACAGGGGAAACAAGACGCCATAAATCTCTACAAGGAAGCCTTCTCCAATGATCAAAGACATAGATCACATTGTGATCACAGTACGTGATATTGCCACCACGGCTCAGTTCTATACTGATGTCCTTGGAATGGAGAAGATCCAATTCCAATCCAAAGTGGATATAGGGACGGATCATGTCAGAACAGCATTATTATACGCCAACAAGAAGATCAACCTTCACCAGGCTGGCTCTGAAATATCACCATATGCGCACCACGCAAGGGCAGGCTCGCAAGACCTTTGTTTTATATTAGCTGACGAGATCTCAATAGAAGAGGCTACTGAAAAAGTTGTATCACAAGGGGTTGAAATCGAATTGGGACCAGTAGACAGAACTGGGGCGTGAGGTCCAATAAAGAGCATTTACATAAGAGACCCAGACGGGAACCTAGTGGAGCTATCTAAATATCAATAAATACTGGCAAGTTAAAATCTATAGAGGAAGCTTTTTAGTACTCAAAAGTTGTTAAGAGGCTTATATGTAAAGTTCCGCGAATTTGATAAGAAACCATCACGGCAAAAATGGTGTTTAGCCCTCTCTCAAACAATCACAGAGATACTTTTTAGAAGAAACGGAATAAAACATGGGAGTATGACTCGATGTGGAGTTTGTAAATCTCACTACACAACTGAAGCACCACTATTATGCTCAGGCTGCACAAACTTTCAACTTCTGCGGCCAAAATTGGACTATATCCATGTAATCCAGGAACTAGACACTTATAAAGCAGCAGTGGATCATGTCTTGGAGCATTGTATCAAAGGACAGAACTATCCCTTCATGAAGAGCTACATCTCTAGCGGTGGTAAGGTTGATAATATTCCTGATAAGGAGAAGAATGAACGTGATGTTTCCATTGATTCAATTGCTGCGCTATCATCTCAGTTACTTACCATTGACACCATATTGATGAAAAGAAGAAATAATAAAATATTGAAAGAAATTAGTATACTTAAAAGTAAACAGGATTCCAAAAGAATGAAATTAGAGTCATTGAAGCAGTCCAGAGACTCCAAGTTGATTTATTTGAAATCCTCCAAGAAATCGGATGAAGATCTTAAATCAACAATAAATCCAATTAAAGTGCAAGCTTCACAGAAAACTCAAGATGCGAGTGGTGTTAAGAAACAGATTAATGTTTCACAGTCCATACTTTTCCAAGAGTTGATAAATCTATACCTGATTAAAAAGAGGAAATTGAGTGGTACATCACAATTCATCTATATGATTTCGTTCATTCCTATCATTTCAATTCAAAACATCACCTTATTCAATTATGATCTCATCAATACAAGTTTACTACAAATTTCGAAGTTTATACATCAAATTTCATTAATATGGTTTATCAATCTGCCCTTTAAATTTGAATTCCCCAAAAATTCATATTATAGCATTCCTGAAATCTTGTCTTTCAAATTATCCTTACCACAAGATCAACAAATTTGGGAAATTTCCACTTTCGAATTGAAATTGTTTCTAAATGGTATTGCAAGGCTCGTTGTAAATATACATACGGTTCTCAAATACTTTCAATTAGATGATGAGGTTACAAACTATAAACAATTGTTTAGAATCGATGAAATGATTTATAAAATTGTTAATAATAGTCATACATTTGCCAAAGATTTGACTAACAAGAAGCCACACGATAATGAGGATGGAGATGAGGAACAATTACAAGAGAAAGATGTTGAAAATGTGCTTCAAATCAAGGAAACGATTGATGTTGATGATTTAGTTTCAATAATTTATAAATTCACCATGAATAAAATTAATAGGAAAAACAATGAATGGCATGTGGTTAAAAAGGATTTTATGATTGATGAAGAATGATATACTATTTATGGATGATATAAACACTTATGAGTCTTCTAATAATGCAAAATGTAGTTCTGTGGTTGACTAAATGGTCATCACATGTTAAGATAAACGATACTAAGGCTGATTTACTACCAACAAAGCATATATTAATCAAACATAAGATTAAATACATTCAAAATATTATTAGGGCTTGTAATATCTTCCCCTCTGATCAATATTTGTGTTCTATATCCAAATCCAGTATGGCATCTGTCAAGGCATCGGGTCATTTATATATTTGGTGGACTATTGAATAAACTGTTAAAATATGAGCCAATAAAATAACATTTTAGTTATAAAGAAATACACTAAGAATATTCCAGTCCTAAAATCTTCTACTCGGTTTTATTCTAGTTTAAACTCAATAGGTTTAAAATTTTTAGAAATTATAATCAGAGTAAAAGGGAATCTAATAGTTTTTATTTATAATATAAAATTGATATGAACAATCCAACATTTTTTTTGAAAACTATTCGTATGGGAATGAACTGATTGAAAAATATAAATATATAAAACATACTAATTTCTGATAGCTAGAGAGCAAATTAGAAAACATTTCCACACTTATTCGTGGATAAACTGTCTACTAACTTAGTATACGGAATCAACGTTCTTCACCGGGTAAATGCAATATCGCGAACGTGTTCTATAAAATCAAAGCAGCACATTTTTCGAGAAAGTTGAAATGTGCTCCAAAAATTGATAAAGGATTAGAAGTGAGATAACTTTGGAATAAGACATACCCCTGTACCCAATTCCATCACAACAAGAAGTTTCGAAGGGGTTGAAGGTAGTCGTAAGATCAATATCATCAGCCAGAATGTCACTATCTGATAAAGAGTTGTTCGAATTGAACAAGAAAGCCGTTACTGAAGGGTTTAAGATTAAGCCTCGTTTGAACTATAACACTGTTGGTGGTGTTAATGGGCCTTTAGTTATATTAGAAAATGTTAAATTCCCAAGATTCAACGAAATTGTCAACTTAACTCTACCAGATGGTACTGTTAGAGCTGGTCAAGTTTTAGAAGTCCGTGGTGATCGTGCCGTTGTTCAAGTTTTCGAAGGTACTTCAGGTGTTGATGTCAAGAAAACCAGAGTTGAATTCACTGGACAAAATTTAAAGATCCCAGTTTCTGAAGATGCGCTTGGTCGTATTTTTGACGGTTCAGGTCGTCCAATTGATAATGGTCCAAAAGTGTTTGCAGAAGATTATTTAGATATTAACGGGTCACCAATTAATCCATATGCAAGAATTTATCCAGAAGAAATGATTTCCACTGGTATTTCAGCAATTGATACAATGAATTCAATTGCCAGAGGTCAAAAGATCCCAATTTTCTCAGCTTCAGGTTTACCACATAATGAAATTGCTGCCCAAATTTGTAGACAAGCTGGGTTAGTGAGACCAACAAAAGATGTTCATGATGGTCATGAAGAAAATTTCTCAATCGTCTTTGCTGCTATGGGTGTTAATTTAGAAACTTCAAGATTTTTCAAACAAGATTTCGAGGAAAACGGTTCATTAGAAAGAACTTCATTATTTTTGAATTTAGCTAATGATCCAACCATCGAAAGAATTATTACTCCAAGATTGGCTTTGACCACTGCCGAATATCTTGCATATCAAACAGAACGTCATGTTTTAACAATTTTGACAGATATGTCCTCATATGCTGATGCTTTAAGAGAAGTTTCTGCTGCTAGAGAAGAAGTTCCAGGTAGAAGAGGTTATCCAGGTTATATGTATACAGATTTGTCCACCATTTATGAAAGAGCTGGTAGAGTTGAGGGAAGAAATGGTTCCATTACACAAATTCCTATTTTAACCATGCCTAACGATGATATCACCCATCCAATTCCAGATTTAACAGGTTATATTACCGAAGGTCAAATTTCCGTTGATAGACAATTATCCAATAGAGGTATTTATCCACCAATCAATGTTTTACCATCATTGTCAAGATTAATGAAGAGTGCCATCGGTGAAGGTATGACTAGAAAAGATCATGGTGATGTTTCCAATCAATTGTATGCCAAATATGCTATTGGTAGGGATGCCGCGGCAATGAAGGCTGTTGTTGGTGAAGAAGCTTTATCAACTGAAGATAAATTATCATTGGAATTTTTAGAAAAATTCGAAAAAACTTTTATTAATCAAGGTGCTTATGAAGACAGAAGTATTTTTGAAAGTTTGGACCAAGCTTGGTCATTGTTGAGAATCTATCCAAAGGAATTACTGAACAGAATTTCTCCAAAGATCTTAGATGAATTTTATGATCGTTCCAAGGATCAAGAAGATGGTGAAGAAGATGAAGAAGAAGATAGAAACTCTGATGAAAGGGGTGAAGAGAACTTGATTGATGCTTAGTTCCTTCACCTTTTATAAAATCTTGTCACTTAATAATTGTTATTACTATTCATATTGGTTGATCCATTGGATTCCGACGTTTGTTATTTTATAGTTGATACACTGTCATATGTTAATCAAAAGTAAATTAGACCTTCCCGAGGCACGTAGACAAGTGGAACTGGAAACATAATCATAGCAACCTAGAAAAATTGACACGCGTAGCAACCTTTGCGCTTGTTTCTATTGAAAAGAGATTTGAAGCTTTTTTTTTGCTTATCTTTAAACTCCAAATTCTCATATTTTGTGTCAAAAATGTAAAATGACCCATAATGGATAAGACCGAAAATCTAAAACTGAAAATTGTGACCGGATTTTTCGAGATTTCCCAAAAAAATAAATAATTGAAAAGAATAAAAGACTAACAGAATCTCATTGGAAACACCAGGAAAAGGATAATAAAACCTGCTTAGAAAGGGATTTTGGTTCAGTTTGCCCGAGAATTTTGAGAGTTTCAGTGTCAAGGGAGGGAAGATGAGCGAGAACAAAGTGGTTAACTCTGAAAACCCAATTAAGCTAGTTCTTCTCGGTGGATCTGCCGTGGGGAAATCTACATTTGCAAATAGTATTCATTCGAAGTTTTTCAGAGAAACTTATTACCCAACTCATAAATCTACTATCTTATTGTTTGAATATGCTCCAAGAAACAAGAAATCGAAAAGTATCTTGGACGAATATGGTGGGTTGCCTGCTAAAAAAATTATTCAATCTACAAATGATATACAGCTTTCTCCTACAATTTTCCAATCTTATACCAAAACTGTGACTGAATCTACGAAAAGGAGAAGTAGCTCTAGTGGAGGTGGTGGTAAATTGATCAAAAATAAATATTATTCCTACAAATTCCCAGCAAATACTGCTGTGTTAGAAGGGGAAGATGTTTATGTTGAGCCACAATATTCACCAATTTTGATCGAATTAGTAGATACACCACCTTTCAAACCAGATTTGGTTGTTCCGTTTTTGGAGGTTTCACTATATAGAAACTTGGATAAAGAGGATTTACACAATCTTGCCAATGAACCAAGAAGACCAGTTTCTACAAACCCTTTGCTTGTTGCTAGTGGGGCATCGGAAATGAACGGGAATGTTAATGGTTATATTTTCATGTATAGTGCAGTCCCAAGCTTCAATCCACCATCATACGAAGAGATTTTGTCACCTGCCACTTCTAGAAATTCTAATGTCTCAGAAGGCAGTGGTGGAAGTGTTGGTAGTAATAATAATTTTGCGGATGATCCATTAACATTATTGGATATAATACGAGGAGCAATAATTGATGCATGGAGAGAATATAGAAATTATCAAAAAAGATGGAAAAAGGGCTCTGAAGGTGATGTTTATTCATTAATTTATGGGATTAAACAATTATGGAAGACGAAATCTTATGAAGAAGAGCAGGCAAAATTAGCAGAATTGAGAAAAATCTCGAACAGATTAGATGATATTGACATTGACCCAAGTTCATCCGATGCACCACCACCTATCCTAATTGTATGTACACATGGGAAACATGAAGGTGCAAGTCCAAATTTGATTGCCAATGGTAAAAGATTAGCTAACAATTGGAAATCTTCTTTTATTTTATTGGATAATAAGGATGGTGAAAATGTTGATGAAGCTATTTCATTAATCATTAGAGAGATCGTGGAAAGGGAAAAATTACAAAAATTGAGAAAGAAATTGGGGAAATGAAATAGAATCTTGATAAATACAAGATTACACATACTAATGATCGAATCAGGCTAGCATTTAATTTAATTTTTAATACAACTCAATAGTTTTTAGCATATTTAATGAACAGTTTTCAAAATTTAAGTTGAGCTATAACATTGGAAAAGTAGAGTCATGATCCAATATGAGAAGCACACAAATGTCTAGTAAAACTGTTCATTGTCTTTAGATATAGACAAACTGTGTATTCTTTAAACGGACCTTAAGCTCCAAGCCGAGTCTCTTGGTCTGGTTACGAGCTTTCCCTTTTCTGCTTTATTCCCGAATTCGGAAGTTTTGTTGTTTTTAGCAACACAGAAATCCGAAGGTGAATAAATATTTGATGCTTTTAAACGATACAATTGGATCAAGAACCAAGAGAAGTTGAGCCAAAAGATGAGTTTGAGTGGAAGCATCAATGAGCATGAGATACTAATATCCTCTTATCTGCTCAAGAGAAACAAATCCAAGAACTGGCAGAGGAAATGGTGGGTGCTCAGAAGAAATCAATTGTCGTACTATAAAGATTCCAAAGAATACAAAGCTTCAAAAGTTATACCCATTGCTAATATTCTGTCCTTCAGTAAGATCCCTGATAATCATTCAAACCACTTTATCATAGTGACAAATGAAAGAATATACCACCTTAGAGCCTTGAGCCAGGAAGACTGTCAAAATTGGCTACAGATACTTGATATGATTTTGAAACTGAATGAATACGAAGAAGAGGAATTAGTTGGTTCTGAAAATTTCTTTAAACCAAGAAAGATATCCGATAATATGGTCATCAAAAAGGCAGATCCAAATGATGTAGAGGGTCATAATAATAACGCTGGTAATACTCCTGGCCATGGATTTGATGATCAATCAATTGATGAAATTGGTCATGATTTACAACAAATGAACTTCTCAGGAACAGATGATAATTTTACCAGTGGATTATCGGATGGCGGGAATTCATCATCACTTTCACACCAAAATCAGTCGACTTCATCATTCCATCCTCATTTCCCTCCAGTCATACCCGAAGAGCACGAAACTCAACAGATTCAACAACAACATCAGGAATCTGAACTTTTACCGATCCAAGAAAAAGGTCGTTCAGATACCTATAATTCCCTTTCATCAGATTCTCCAGAACATATAATTGAGAAGGGATATCTGCTACGTTTGAAGAAGCGATATAATCAATGGAAAAAATATTTCATAACATTAACAAACAGACACATGATCTTCTACAAGAATTTCAAGGATTATGAATCTAACAAAATTTATAAAAAGATCGACCTTAATGACCTGATAGACGTTGTCGAATTGGATCCACTAAGTAAATCAAAACTATTTTGCATGTTAATTATAACCCCAATGAAAAGAATACGGTTCTGTGCAGAGACAGAAGAGGAACTAATCAAGTGGTTGGTGCTACTTAAGGCCATAATTAATACGAGAAAGAACAACAACAACAGCTCCACAAAGGCAGTTTCATAATGTATATATGCCATCTAAATAATCATTTTAAATAGTGAATTAACATGATAATGAACAAAAAGACCTAATCGGATGTCCGTCATATTAAAAAAGCTCTTTCGTACGAAACATATTTCCAAGTAGTGTTCTAACCGAATCGGTTCCATAGCTTTTGAAACAATCAAGATCTGAACCCAAGTTTATTTTCATTAATACTCATTTTTCAAAAGAGGTTGACACAACTGTTGCTTTCCTCGCTGGTACTTGAGTTGGTGTCTGTTTCGTATGTGATAACCGTTACGATGAACGCAAATGCTAGAAAAGTAGATAATTTTTCTCCTCCTACTATAAAAAATATGGCACCTCTTGATTTTGTTGATGTTGACCCTAATTACCACATATTGAAAGAATGTTTCCCTGAATTTCCTGGTGATCAATTAATCGACGCGTTGGATTGTGCTGATGGTGACTTGGACAAGGCGGGTGAATATCTAATGACTGGGAAAACAGGGAATGATAGTACTGACGAGGAGGAGGAGGGTACTATTGATGCTGACTCGAAGGAGATCAAACTATGTTTATTGATTGAAATGTTCCCCCATATTGATGTTGAAACACTTTCCCAAACACTGAAAGATACAGATTATGATTCTGATAAAGCAACTGAACAACTGTTAAATCACGATTTACTGCGAGATTTTGAGTCAAAATTAGAAATTCACGAAGAGACTGCAACGAAGAATGAAAATTCAACTTGGGCATCCATTAATGATCACATTTTAGAAATCATGGATCTAACACAAATTGGCACTAATTTAGCCAAAAGTTACTATAATAAAAATGGGCGTAAAATGGCAAACACATTGGTTGATATTATTTATACAACAGTAGAAGAAGAAAAAAAGAAAAAAATAACACTAGAAAGAAAAAAAGCCAAAGAAAAAGCATTACCAAGAGGTGGTAGAGTACAAACAAATCATAGGCCAAACTTCAACTCATTTGATTTTTTGGGAAATAGTGTGAAAAAGGGAGGAATTGGAGACAATGAAGATGATGATTTAGGAGTAAACAATTATGTTTTCGATGAAAACAGCCCTGAAGTTTCAGAATTAGCCTCACTTGTCAACCCAGAACCTATGCTTGTTGAACTCAGTTGGGAATTTTATGAAAAATCTTTGATTCATTTTCAGGGAGATGTTAGCAGAGTTATACGACTTGCCCTTTTCATAGTTAACATTCCTGGCGGGACTCGTGCTACTTATCGTGATGGGGAATTTCTCAAGAAACTTCAGGAAGATGGTGGATCTGGAACTATTATTGGATCAGGATCAGATGGAAGATTCAAACCAGTATTGCAAAATCCAAAGTTTACAACACCTAGAAAACCAGTTATTGAGGACAAAATGACTGCTCAGCAATATTCTTTACGTAGAACTCAATTAAGAAAATGCAAGGAGGATAATAAGTTAGATCTTCACCATTTCCATGTGGGGAATGCTAAAAAGACTACAATGTTAGCTCTTGATGAATGGTGGCTGGATGAAGTTATAGCTCGTGAAAGAAGCGGTAACGCATCAGGTGTTGGTGGTAAAGCTCGTGAGGTCGATCCTTTCATTGTTGTCACAGGGAAGGGGCTCCATAGTGAAGGTGGTGTTTCAAAAGTGAGGGCTAGTGTTAAGGCATTATTGAATCGTAGCAAATATGAATATTTGGAAGAAACTGCTAGATTTGTTGTTATCGGTATTAAATAGACCTGATTCTCTTCATATTATTTCAATTTCGACCACCATAATACACCCTTTCAAGTTCAGTTCTTCAACTATATTTTTTATTCTCTTTCTTACTAAGAGGTCTGACTATTGTAATAATATTGATATAATTAAAATTACTGCCTACTATTTGGATGATTAAATATATGAAGTATGTTTTATGCGTAAGTAGTTACCAGAACCAATATCTCCGGAGCGTCAAGGGTGAATTAATTTTGATCATTAGCATAAGCATCCCCATCAACCCATTTCAATCGTAATCCACAAACCTCCATTCTTATCCTCCCAAACAAGCTATGAGCATGTTCCCAATATTGACCAGCTTTACAATCTTTTGTGGTTCCCTTTGGTTTTGTTCTTTTATTATTCTGCTGGTCAAAATCTTTATGATTTGCACAACGTAATCTATTAGACATATAGGAAGCTTCGATTTTTTTCTCAATCCATGGCTTTGGGATTGGTAAATCGGAATAATGTAAATACTTTATTTGTGGATAAAAATGTTCTGATTGTTGATCATTTGAACTTTTATCATAATAAGCCGGTTCTTTATCTGTTGGGTTTAAGCCATGATCTTGTTCAGCAAATGGCTGGTCCATTGGATCGGCCAAAAATGAACGGTGATCTGTAACGGTGTTTAATTCTGATGTTAAAACACCATATACTTGATGAGGAAGGATTAAGAATTCAGGTATATCATCCATTCCTTTCTCTAAGTCAGTTTGTTGCTTTCTTTCAGTTTGTAGTTGCAAACATTTTGATAATTTAAAAACGTAAAAATTTATGATATCCATATCAAATTCATTTGGCTTTCTTTGATTGAAAGATTCCTCAATTCTATCGAATAATTCCTTTGATGGTTGAATAACCATAATGATATTTGTAAATGAGAATTCATCCAGCAATTCAAAATTCGGTAAATTATTGTATAAGTTGTTATAGAAATTCTTTTGATTCAATGTATCTTCCACTCTATTAGTTGTTGGATAGCCCTTTGCATTTCCAAACGGCCGAATAGCCTTATCAACCAAATCATCGATTTTGTGTTGTTTCTGCTTGGTGCTTGTTGGGTGGAATTGATGATTTGTAGGTGTATATTTCTTGTATTCTTGCTTAGCATATCTTTCTTGAGTTAACCAATACCCAGTGACACTTGCCAGTTTCGCTGGTGGGATGAAAAATAATTCATCTAGATTATCCTTTAATAAAATGGCATCTGAATCTAGGTAAATAATACGAGCATAATCAGTTTCATTGAAAACCATTAGTTTAGTAAAACTTGATATCCAGATGTTTGTGTCACCTTTCTCATTCATAGTCTTAATAGGTGTAGCTTTCAGTAAGACATCGTATTGCTTGGCAAATGAAGTTAAAGTATTATATTCGTATTCGAATTCCCATGGTTTATCCAAGAAATTGTTATTCACTAATAATACTAGTTGAGCTTTTGTATTGAATTTTCTTAACTCTGCAAAGATCATCATAGCGTTACACATATGATTAGTGGAAGTTGCGTATAAAACATAGGCATATTTATTCCAATCCACTGCATCTAGGTCTGTATTGTTGTATAAATGATCAATAATTTCTGGGTAAAGATATTTGATATTTTCCCGATCAAAGTCTAGTAACTGAGCCTTTGGGCCCTGTTGAATAAGTTTTTCCTGTTGTAGCTGCCCCGTTTTCTTCAAATGGTTTAAAACATTTGGATAAGAAGTAGACGATGAAAAGGGTGAAGCGTATGAGGATATGGGTGATGAATCTGTCGAAGATGAAGTAAAAGTCCAAAAGACTAGTGAAATCGCAATAAAAGTTGCTAGTATTATTTTGACATTTGACTTCGATGAAAGTGTGTGCAGCAGTGTTCGGCTATTGACTGGTGATAATGGAGAATAGGACATTTTGGTGAACCTAGTTTTCAGACTTCGAGTAGTGGAAAGGACCAAAGACTCTAAAACCTTATGGCTATTCGTGAAAGTCTGCCTATATTTCATCTTTTTGTTTTTAAATGTGATTCTCGAGGGGGCCCGTGAATTTTGGATCAACGTGTGTACCTTACAGAAAAATGGCTGTGGTAGCTGGACAAGTTTTGACAGATGTGTTTGTTTAATTTATAGCTTCTAATGAACTTTTCAACCTGTATTGATGTTATTTAGTGTATATTCAACTAATCCTTGAGTAGTTTGTTCAGATTTGTTCAGCTTGACGTTTATTTTCAAATATCTTTAACTTTAATTAATCAAGAGCATGGGTATTAATTAATTGAAGTGGATTTCCTTCCACACAACGTTACTAGCCACAACATTTATCTACATCGCCACTAAGTATATAGTTCTTACCACCATATCACAACACTACACTCGTAATCCAATTTCAAACTCCCCACCATTTCCACAGTTTTAAAGGGTTCACCCATTTAATCAAATACATTTTATAGTTGAAATAGACACAGCACAGGGGCTCCCGGTATTGAAGAGTCGAGTCACATGATGTTTCATGAATGACCCTCGGAAGTTATTTGATTTTACGCGATTTCGATTTTTAATTCAAAACATAAACAAACAATAACGAAAAGCTGTGAAAGACTTGAAAGGTTACCATTTAAATCGAGAGAAGGCAGACATTGAAGGTCCGAAGGTGGAAAGCTGCTATAGGTCATCGCTAGATAGGAATAAATCCATTGAAAAGGGAATACACGGCCAAAGAGATAAAACTGGAATTGCGCTGACCGCTCCTTGCCATAACAATAAGATCAGGATCACCATCACCATCAACAACAACTTCAACCAATTCCTATCCCATCGGAAACGTTCAACACTACGCAAGGCGCATGCTTCTATAACAGTCACAATACATTACAACGATGGACTTTTCGCAAATAGGTGTCAAGTCTCGGAAAACTGGATTGAAAGCGAAGGAAAATGTCAGACGAGATGAACATGATATGGAAGATGTTGACGATTTCTTCAAAGAGGATCAAACGATACACCAAACTACCTCAACTTCACATCCACAGAACAGATCAACAACAGCAAACACAGATAACGATAGACCCAATGGTCGTATAATATTTCCTCCTTCAAATGATCAACTACGATCCCCCATCATTCCAAACTTAAGAAATTCACCATTACTGTCTCCACTGCCCGCTCATTCCCAAAGAAATCCCTCTCCATTGAGCGCAAATAATACCAATTCTAACTCTAACACCAATACCAAAAATAACAAACATAATGAAAGTGATGATAGTGACCTGTTTGATGACGCAAATGAAGACCCTCCCATTAATGACGATGATAATAGTAATGAAGATGAAGATATGGCAATGGATATCGATGACGAGTCAAGAGGTGATATTAAGATGGTGGATCAAAGTTATAGCGAACAGAAGAATGGTAATGATGATAGCGTTGACGATAGAGACTTTGATTTCTCTTTCAATGAAGATACGGAGAAGAATTATAGGGTCTCCACAAGATCTCCGCCACCATCTGCAACGCCCAAGCAATCTACCCAAAGACTATTTGTTTCATCTTCTGATGATGGGGCAGAAGCGTCAGCCTCAAAATCTTATTCTCAAAGGCAACAAGAATTGGAAAGAAACACCACCGTAAGGTCTTCTGTTAAGAAAACCAGAAATACAGCACCAGCTTCAAGAACTCAGACACCAACCAAATTGAAACCAACATCTTCATTGAAACCATCACTTAAGCCATCTTCAAAATCAATTGCTTCCATTTCGAAGAAAATCGCTTTGAATAAATCGCATAGTAACCCCAGACCGCCATCAGCAACTTCAAGGCTCAAGTCCAAGTCAAGACCACGAACGCCCACACAAGATGATTCAAGTGACTACCAGGACAGTGGGAAGGATATTGAGAGTGATGAAGATGACTCCGTGTCTGGAAAATCAAGGCATAGACAGGAAGAAGTTGACTCAACTGATTCGGAACCCGATTCTACTTTACCTACATTCGCAGACTCAGATGGTTCAGATGGAAATGAAGATGATGATAGTGAAGAACAAATTGTTACTGCTTCACTGAGGAAAAGAAGATTGTATGGTGATAGAACTTCACAGGGCGATGAAGGTGGAGACAAAAATGAAAATGCAAGTGATTCTGATAATCCAGTTAGATCCGGCGGACGAGTAAACAAATTCAAAAGAAGTGCACATGACTCCCCATCAAAGCATCACATTATCGACATTTCAAGTTTAAGAAGAGATCAAGAACAAGAAAGATCAAGATCGGTTTCAAAAGCACCATTAGAGCAACAACCAACAAGAAGATCATCTCGTGTTAGAATTCCTCCTTTAGCGTTTTGGAGAAATGAAAAGGCTGTTTACGAAAAGTCTCGTGGGGATAAAGTTCCAACCTTGAAGAAAATCATCACTGTTGATGAAATCAGTGAACCATTAAGAAACAGAACTAGAAACCCATCAAGATTGAATTCAAGAGCCCCATCAAGAACAAGGAGTAATGGTAATACTCCATCAAGACAACCATTGAATCCGAAAAAGTCTTATCAAAGACCAATTGTCGAACCTGCAATAGTGGAAGATGAGGAAGACGAGGATCCAGAAGAACAACCAGAGGATGAAAATATAATGAATGTCAAAGGCTCAGAATGGTTGAATGAAGGTTATCTGAATATTGAAACTTTTGAAGGTCATGGCTCTGATGTTAAAAATAGTCGTTTAATAGCTTGGGGCCCCGGTACTGAAACCTATACATCACAAGTAAAGTCAGCCACTGATAATTTTAAACTTGCCATTTTATTTGATAAGAATAGAGATTTCATCGCAACTGGTATGATGTTGGTACCCCCAGGTGGTGTTAAATCATTAAAGGGAACAGACACAACATATTTTGTATTTTATTGCATATCTGGTATAATTGAAGTTACACTATCTGGCACAGTGTTCTTGATAAAAAAAGGTTGTTCATTAGAAGTACCAATGGGTAATTTTTATCAATTTGTTAATAAGGGGAAAAAAGATGCGACTTTATTTTTTGTACAAACAAGAGGCCAAGTTGAAGAAGAAGAATGGGATGATTGAATTTTCTTTATGCACCCAAGAGGAGAGAGAAGAGAAGAGAGAAGAGTACTTGTTTTTTTTCCATTGTATTATATATCATATCACGGGAATTGTTAATATAGGCGTTATTATATATCGAATATTACTCGTATTTCAAATTCTACCGTTCTACCTTTATCATTAAACTGTAATATAAAACCTGTCCTTTAAATTCTTTCTAGAGTATGGGATTTTATATAGAGATAACGTCCAACTTCAAATTTTATTCTTTATGTAACATAATAGTTGGTTTAAAATTAATCATCATCTTTTTCACTCAACTTCTTCATACGAGCCAATTTAACTAGCGGTGCCAAGCTCACAACATCATCAGCTTGTTGAATAAACTCATCAGCTAATAATTCAGTAGCAGTACCTCTTAGGTCTGGATCAACTTGTAATGTCCAGTTTAAAAACCTCTTAATCAATTCAGTTAAACTTCCTGGATCCTTCAAATTTGGCGTCCCATTAGTAGCAATCAGATACAATGCTCTTAATGGAGTTTCATTCAAATATGGTGGTTCACCTTCTATCATTTCAATGATCATGATACCTAATGACCAAATATCAACTTTTGGGCCGTATTCTTTACGACTAACAACTTCAGGAGCCATCCAATATGGAGTCCCAACCATTGTAGTTCTTTTCAAATTAACCTCATTAATCTGGGCACAGAATCCAAAATCAGTCAATTTGATATCACCATTCATTGATAACAATATATTATCAGACTTGATATCTCTATGAATAACACCTTTGGAATGCAAGAATTGTAGACCTTTCAAAGTTTCTCTTGAAACTGCACCTATTTGGCCTTCAGTCATGACACTATGTGTGACAACATCAGTTAATGATCCACCTTCCATATATTCCATGATAACCCACAAATCACCACGTAATAAATAAGAATCAATAAAATTGACAATATTTTTATGCTTAGAACCTTTCATAACTAAAATTTCATTGATAATTAATTCCTTTTTAGGTTGTTGTTCTAAGTTCATTTGTTTTATGGCAACACTTAAATTGGTACCAACTTCATATGCAGTATAAACACCACCAGAAGCACCTTGACCAATTTTTATCAAGTTTCTATAGACTTTCGATGGATCCCCTTCTGAACATATAGTGGCCAATTTAGCATAAATTTGTGCGTTTTTCCGTTTCTTTTCTTCCTTCTTACGCTGTGATGCAATTGCAGCTTGTTGTGGATCACGAACTGGTTGGTCTTTCGGTAGTGGTGGAGGATTATTATTATTTTGTTGATTCTCATGTCTTTCTCTATCTAATGGATGTTCATCCGGTATTATTTCAGCATGTTTAGGAACTGGAGGTGGTGCACGAGGAGGCTGCTGTTGTGGTTTTGGTGATAATTGATGATGTTGAGGTGTTGAGGCTTGTTGGTTGTTGGTGAATTTCTTTTGTTGCTGCACTATTGAAGAACTTGGATTATGTTGCAAAGGTGTAGAAGCTGGCGACTTCGCTTGGCTCATAACTGAACGAGATCTTGACAATGGAGAAACAATATTTGGGGTAACACCACTATTTGATTGTTGAGGAGGTTTTGGTGGAGGTCTAGAAGGAATGAATTGGCGATCTCTTGCGATCTCTGGACTAGCGGTAGATGTCTTTGGGGCATATTGTTGAGGTGTAGCCTGATAATGACTACTATGGGAGAGACTTTGTGGAGTGGTAAATGATCCTTGAGTAGTCTTCGGAGTTCTAAAAGATGGGGTGGAGACTAACTTGGTCGAGCCTGGAGGATTGAATTTCTTGAAAACTTTTTCATCCGCATTTTGAGTTTGATCTTGGTAAAATGCAACAATGTCCATAACAGCTTGAGGATTTTGTTGTTGCTCAGTCTTGGTAATACCACTTGAAGTTAATAATCTTTCCCATTCCTCTGGCAACCCAGTATATTGGCCATCCTTATCAACACCAACATGGGCAACATGTTTAGCATCATATGGCGTTGAAATCTTCAATGAAGAGGAAGAAGAGCCAGATGAATATTTACTTGTTTCTTGGGAATTTGTAGAGCCTCTCATACTGTTGACAAGATTTGAAAAAACACCCTTAACTTTGTTCCCACTTTTTCTTTTACGGTTCGAGCCATTTGAACTTGTTTGATCCAGTGACGACTTGGAAGTAAACGGAGAGCTAGCTGACCTTATGCCACTTTTGTGAATATGCGACTGCTGTATAGGGGTAACTGCTATTGGATTTGAAGTTGATCGAGGTTGCTGCGCGTCCTGTTGCTGAGGAACTTTAGGTGTCGATAATATCTTAGGAGTGGCTATTGATGAAGAATCAGAGGATTTATTTGAAGCACTAGCAACATAACTATGGTTTTTTGATGCAAAAGAGCTTGATGTACTCTGAAACTGATAATTACTATTGTTGTGATGATCCAACCCGGCTTCTTCTTCTCGTATTGTTATATCACCAACTTCTTCCGATAGGTTAGTCGCACTTGAGCCTAAGCTTGGTATGTTCACATTTGAGGAAGCAGCAATTGGTTTTTCTAATCCTTCAATATTACTGCTTCTTTCATTATCGAAATCCGTTACATATTTAGAGCCTGGAAGAGCTTTTTCATCATCAAATTCTTTTGAATATTTGGACGAGGCTGGCAATCTTTCATAGGAATCTCCTCCATAACCCTCTATAATCTTTTGTTCAAAATTTGACCCTGGATCAGTGGAAACATATGAGGCAGTTGTTAAATTACCTTCATTATGACGAGTACGGGGTATTTCAGCCACTAATTCTTGGGAGCCAACATTATTAGTCGATGATTTTATGATTGGTTGTTGAACATTGGTCTTCACCGTTTCCTCCTCTTCCTCCTCTTTCTCTTTATTTGCTGAGATGATGCTTGAGGTTTCGAGTGGTGTAGTTTCACTCTTACTCAACAGTGGATGATGATTTTCTTCATTTAATTCATCAGAACCATCAGTGGTATCAACCGTGGAGTTTGTGTACTCAGTATTGCGCTTACCAGCGGCTGATTCAATCTTGACCGGGTCTTCCAACTTCTTTTGTTGCTGTACTTCTGAGCTGTTTTCTGTGCCACCAACAGTCAATTGAGAAAATTTATCATTGAGTTGATCTTTGACAGTTAATGTTCCTTCATCGTCATCATTATTTAGCTCAGATATTATATCATTGTTTGAACTACTCAAATTTTTATGAGAAAGTAACTCTGGTGATTCATTTACAGGTCTTGCAGTCGGTGTTGCCCTTTGGAAAGTAGTCGCAGTCGCTGTATTTATCACACCGACAGTGATGTCTTCATTTGTATTTGAGTTATTTGGGACGGATTCATAACTCCTTACTGAAGAATTTGTTGAGTCGGTTGACATTGTAGACACTCTCTTGAAATATATTGGTTCATCCAAGGAATTTATAAGTTCATTAACTCTTTGATCAGGTTTTCTTTTTCCGGGGTCCAACGTCTTGCTATTATCAGGGTCTTCGTCGTCACCTAATGACTCTTCAGTTTCACTTTCAAGTTTTTTATCAAACTTATTGAAAACAGGAATTTCGTCTTGATCTCCTTGTGTATTTGATTTGGAATTCAGTTTCAAATTTTCTGAGCTCAGTGATAAGTTCTTGATTGGTTCACCGCCTTTAATGGAATCGACCTCATCATTCAAAGAATTTTTAGAACTAGCCAAAGCAGTAACATCCAAGGTCCCAGGATAGCGTGGCAATGATCCAGGTGACACCTGAGTTTCTAACTGAGTTCTTGACACCTTTGGTGTTGATAAATGAGCAGTTGGGGAATGTTCTTTTAATATGGATGATCTGGAGTCTAAATTACCGGCATCTGATTTTGGACTAGAATTAGAAAAAGTACTATGAAAAGAGGTGTCCACTGTGGACACTTCGTCAGCCATTGTGACTTGAGTGTAAATGAGTATCAAGTTTGTGTGTATAAGTGTAAAATTTCAACAAACGTGCCTTCTCATTAATAATAGAACCACACCTATTATGAACAATGGTCTAAGCTTTTTCTATCAACCAGAGAGAGAGAGAGAGAGAGAGAGAAAGAGTATCTTATAATACAAGTTGAATTGGATGGTGAACCTTCACAGGTGCTGCAGAATTTTGCTGTCAGAACACTTGAGAATTTGAAGAATAGCCTCTTGAATACAAACCTCAAATTATGTTGGAACCTGCTGATACTATATTTGACGACAATTCAAGAGAAAAACAAGCAGTAAACACCGTTTTAGCAGCGTTCAAAATAATAACGTAGAAACAATGGCAGTCTTTGTAAATTTGCTCCACCAGAACAAGTGAGTGTTGGCTATGGATAAAATCTCTGGCTCACAAAATTACGACAGGAATCGTTTGTTTATCAATCGCAGCTTCTCAGCTTCAACCGAGAATGAGGAAGCGATTACATTAATTAATTCAAGCGCGCACTTAACTTTTCGCGAATGGGTTACCCGGTGTTGAAAGTTCTGAGTTGAGCGCGAATCTGGACGTTTAGCCTATCAAAGACGTTGAAATTGAAGTGGAGCAGGTTTTGGGGGTAGTCGGTGGTTGTGTTGATTCGTTACGGTGTGTTTATTAGGGCTCAATGGCCATGATGAATTCACCCAGTTCTATTCTAGAAAATAGCCTTGAATCAAAGACACTCTCGGTTCCATAAATCTAACATTCTGAAATCTCAAATATGCTGGAAAACCGTTCCAAATATACATATTTTTCCTGCGGGATAACACATAAAAAAAAAACAAGCCTACAACGAGCAAATAAAGTTCTTAACCATTATGCATAGGAGCCAAACAGAACGCTATGTACCTTATATAAGTGATGTAGTCCTATGATAATAAGAATGCTCCAGCACCTTCTTTAACAGCCTTCATCAATCTCTCTTTTAAAACTTCTTCTGATGAATAATTTGGTAATTTCAAATAATTAGCACAGGTCATCACACTTGGAAGGTAATCATTCGGTTTCAGACCACCTTCGGTATGTTTCAAAACAACGGTGAATACAGGTTTCAATTTCTTGAATCCACCGATTGGTAATCTTGGCGAACCTGTCAAAAATTGTAAAAATAACCTGCGTTCAATTTTGTTGAATTTAGCCATTATTGTGATTAGCCTTTGGACTGATGGAGAGTCAATTGTGTAACCATGATCAGCATGTATAGCTGAAATTAAAGTCTCGTAACTCCAATCTTCTGTTGCGTTTCCTAATAATGCAGATAATTCAAAAGGCGCAAAAATTAACATCGAGGCAAATGGGAAAACTTCTGAAAAACCTTCGATAAACTTTTCAATTTGTTTCCTAACATTAGAGCCGATAGTAGCCTCGACAACAGCATCTATAAAAGCATCAACATTTGCTGAATCAACATCAGTACTGGTACCGTCAGCAACAAGCTCAATATGTGGATAACCTGGTAATGTGAAATTAATCCCTAAAGATCCGACGATATCTTTATTGGATTTCAAATAAGTCAAAGATTTGAACAAAGTAGAATCAACACGTTGTAGTTTTTCCAACCCAACTTTACTTGGAATTGGCTGCTCAGAAATGATCGATTGTGCAATTTCGAAGAACACATTATTGAAATGAAAGTCGACAATTCTATTATCCAATAAAGCTCTAGCAGCAAATTTACCCAAATACTTGAAGTTCTTGAAATTTTCATTCTTGGTAGTGGAAGAAGGATCAGAGATTGGAACTGGAAACAAACCCAAAGGATGGTGAACATACTCTGATTCATTCTTATAGTTTTCATCTTCTCTCCATAAATTTAGTTTCCTTTCAGAGAAACATTTAGAAACATTCGCATAAAATTCCAAGGTTGGGCCCAAACCTGTACCAACTTCATCCAAAAATTCGATCTCTAGAACACTTGGATGTGCTCCAACTTTGTCTAGAACCTTATAAGCACTCTGCAACAAATGATTTCTTGAAACCCTTAATTTGTGTCTTGTTGGTCTCCCCAATGGTAGTGCGTTTGTGGAATTCTCATTTCGATTTGGTTGATCTTGATTTGCTCTTGCGGCCCACAGTTGAATTAATCTTGAATAACCAAATGATGTTGACTGTAAAAAGAATATTCTGGTAGTCAATGGGAATAAAAACGGATATTTTCTAGTAATGTGAATAGCCCAAGCGGGTAAAATTCCACTTGCAACGATCAATGGTTCTTCGATTTGTCTATTCAACTTGGCCGTCAATTTAAAATTCAAGAACGAATTGGATCGTTCATTAAACTCATGGAGAATCTTCAACAAGTTCAAAATGCTTAAAGTGATTGGATGCTGTAACAGTTCAACAGATCCTTCATCAATATCACCCAATGAAGTCTCTGGGTATCTATCGTCTAGTTCAATATTTGGCGGCAAGCCTTCAACTTTGCGATATTGAACTTCATGAATTTGATACCAAAAACTTGATCTATCAAAATTCTCATCTTTATCTTGCAAATGTTTGTACAAAGCGCCATAAATAGTCGAGTCATAAGGGATAATTTCTCCGTTGAGTGAAAACTCCATATGCCATGATTCTTCAACAGGATCATTAGGTTGCTGTTGTTCATCTTCATTGATTGATCTTCTGGAACGAGTCAAGTTTTTCAAAAAATTTTGTGTTTCAGCCTTTCTTTTGAAAAATCCATTAATATTATTGAAAGATGAGATAGCATGAATCAAAATGACAAAATTTTCCATTCCACGAAGTTGTAGTTCATCCTCGTTTGGATCCAAAGCCACTAATCTAACTTTGACTTGTTTTCCCAATGAGGCGGCTCTATTTTCACCGGTTTTGAGACCACAGCTTATGATCTCAAACGACTCTGATCTATTCAATGCCTCTTGTAGCTTTTTGATCAACAGTTCAAATGGTTCATTGGAGAAAGTTTCTAAGAACGAGCTACGACAAAGTGAGCCTTGTGATCCAGTTGATTCGTTCGAGAATAATGTCGATAAAACTTCAATGAAACCAGAACTAATTAACTCAAAACTTGAAATAGAGTTTGTTTCGTCGCCTAAGGCTTTGGAAAAATTTCTCCACACTTGATTCCAATCATCAGAAGTGTAGTCTCTATTTTGAAAATCATCTTTCAAAACAGCACTTATTTCATCCAAAAGTCTTAAATGTTTGAGTTTTGATGATCCAGAAGCCTTTTTTGAAAGATATTTTTGTTCAATATCCGAAGCATACTTTATTAAATGTTTGAATATTTGCGAAATGCTCATAGGCTTAAAGATCGCTTGATCAGAAATGTTGAACACAACAGAGCGTTCTTGTTCATCATCATCAATTTCATCCATATCCTCTTCTTCGTCATCCTCTTCAAGTCCTTCTTCAGGATCGAATGTTTCTTCTTCTTCTTCTTCATCAGTAGAGGACTCCTCATTATTATTTTCATCATTATCATTGTCATTATTGCCGTCCTGGCCATTCTCATAATCATTCGTCTCTTTATTTGTACTATTGCTATTTTTATCATTAATACTTTGTGATCTTTCATCAGCTCTAAGGATTTCTAATAATGAAGAAGTATCAGAAATCAAACCTTCTCTCTCGAACAAGCTGATAAATTTATCAGAATCTATCTCAGCTAAAAGGTGGGTCAAAATTAAAGATCCTAGTAATGCAATGTAGGGCTTTTCATCAGTCTTCTCTTGACGGATGATGCTTTTATTCTGAATGACGATTGATGCTAATAAATTGATAACCTGTGATGGATTTTCTAAAACTTTGATATCATCCAGTGATGACACAATTCTAATAAGAGAGACCATGACACGACGGCGAATATCGAATAGGACAGTTGCGGAATAAATATTAATCAATAGTTGGAAAATAGCATTGACAAATGCATGATACGGAGCTTTAATTGACGAATAGTCCTTCGTAGTGAATTGAACGGTTAGTATCGAAATTTTCTCAGATGGCAGAAGATTGATAATGAGATCTAAGACGGAAACAATCAAATCTTTTGGAGCTGACATGAGTGCCTCTATTGAAACGGAATCCTGGGTGGTATTTGCCTTACTATACTTGGCAAGTGAAGCAACGATGCAATCAGCGACTTTGCCGCCTTCCAAGATCTTGATAGATAACTCATCATTCCTTGCACAAATTGACAAAGCTTTAATCAATCTCAAATTTGTTGTTAAACTGGTATCTGTATGAGAAATTGTTGAAATGATTTTATTTAATAATTCAGAATTCACCAATCTGGTTAACAGTGATGAAGATCTGAAACTCTTAATGACTCTTGTGATTGCTAACCAAGTATTATCCAATTCCTGGGAATCCGAAAATTCTATGGCAATTCTTTGTAAAATTGGAAAGATTTCCTCCACAATTTCAAATTCTGATTCTCTAATATATTTAACAGAATTAGCAGCAATGGTGATTGCTTTTCTTTGGGCATGAATGGTGAAGAAATCTAAATACTGCAAACATGATAGAAGACAATTTCTTTTGAAAATTTGAGTACCTGCAAATCTAGAGATGAATTCTAGAGCTTGTAAAGCTTGCTCTGCTAAATCAATATAGCTGATCTCTAATAATTTACCTTGTAAGGCTTCAATAGCGCCTGCTTGTACGGCAGAATGAATATAATCTGGATTCACTTCCAAGAAGTTATATAAGCATCTGCAGGCAACCAATTGTAATTCCAACTCTTCCATAAACATTGGTTCAGTCATGACACCAGTTATGGCATGTGCTAAATCATAAGAAGGAATCTCTCTCTCAGCCATCGGAGCATTCATCATTAACAAACGTTCACTTAGCTCATTCAAAGTTTCAAGCACTATGAAAGAATCGTCTCGATTTTTCAATCCTTCAATTAATCCACGGATTTGACCTCCTCCAGCACCACCCAGTTGACCGAACAAACCCATAGCTTCAGGAAATATACGTGTCATTGTTTCTGCCAGTGTATTTGCTGGATTGTTGTTTGAGCTGCTGCTGCCTATATGAGAGCTTCTTGCACCTCCAGAACTGGTGGAAGCATTCTGTTGTAGCCTATTTGTGAACGATTGGAAGGCACCTTGAAGGAGTTCATCGTCTAGGTCCATATCGCCTTCATCCTCTTCATCATTGTCATCTTCTTGATGGTCATCATCATATTCGGCAATGTCTGACTGTGCCTGATGGATTGACCTCATCATATCATCGTTTTGAATCTCATCATCATTTTCAGCATTATCGTGTTCACTATCGGTATGTTCTTCACCTTGAGAATTAGAACGGTCGAGCTCCTTCTGTGATTCTGAATAGCGTCTGTATTGTTCACTCAGTCTTAGGATTCCCGAATGTTCATCATCATCGTGGTCTTCCTCTTCTTGATTGTCAATACTTCTTGTGGTTCCAGTCTCCTCTAGTCTTTCGGGATGCGTGTTGCCAGTAACATTACCGCTCTCTTCAATGTCTCTCATGATGACATCTTCGTCTGATTCAGCACTGTGAGCCTTGGCTTTCCTCTTGTCAGTGACGTTAGAACTATCAGATTTCATGGCACTTGGTTTTGCCATCTTCAGTCCTTTTTATGAGTTGAAGACTTTTTTTTTCAAAATCCTCTCTCTTTCTAGTAGTTATGGGATGAAAATGATGTGTGATGGGGAAAATTCAGCTGATGGTTCAGACTCTTGTTATAAACAGCTCTTTTGCGTACAATGTTCCTCTTTTCGTAGATGTCTTTCCTTCGAGCCAATTCTATAATCTTGCAAGTGGTTCCAGGTTGGTTTGAAAAGGTGGTGGTGGCGTCCCTGGTAAATAGTACTGGTTTTGATCTTTGGAGCTTTTTTTTATCGCTTTTGGTTGATTTAGTAGTGGCCGGTGAGCTGTATCTTATTATGGGAAACTCTAGACTTGGTGGGGGAAAAGGTTGAAATATGAGTTGTTTATTATGAAGAGGAGCTGAATATGGTGAAAGATCCCAAATATTCAACCCTCAACGTTTAAGAGCTCAACTGAGAGACTAATCAATGTGCTTATTCCCCTTTGATCTCATTAGTATTCCGAAAATGGAAGTGGTTAGCAGCACCGACTGCGATGGGCTTTCCCAAATAAAAAATTTATTACTTAGGAAAATTTTAAATAGATTATTGCATAGTTTCTTCTTTTACTTTAGAAACACATTGATCCAAGACGAATTAAGATAAGATGCCTAGATCAAAACGTTTCAAGCTCGTGACTTTAGCACAAACCGACAAAAAGGGAAGAGAAAATAAAAACAGACTTTTCGATGAAGTCAGGGAAGCTTTAGATACTTACAGATATGTCTGGTTATTTTATTTTGATGATGTTAGAACTCCAGTTTTACAGGATATCAGATCTGATTGGGTTGGTTCCAAGTTAATCTTAGGGAAACGTCGTGTTTTAGAGAAAGCCTTAGGTGATACAAGAGAAGAAGAATACAAAGAAAACTTGCATAAGTTTTCTAAATTAGCTGATGGTGTTTCAGGTTTATTATTCACAAACGAAGAAATTGATACTGTTAGCCAGTATTTCACTGCATACACTAAACAAGATTATTCCCGTGCCAAATCTAAATCTCCAATAGATTTCACCATACCTGAAGGGATCATCTATTCAAGAGGTGGTCAAATACCAATTGAAGATGATGTTGCCATGTCACATTCGTTAGAAGAAACATTCAGAAACAAATTCAAAGTCCCAACAAAGATCAGAGCCGGTAAAATCACCATCAGTGAGCCATACCATGTTGTCAGTAAAGGTGACACTTTGGATGTTCGTCAAGCTTTAATTTTGAAACAATTTGGAATTGCAGCCTCTGAATTCAAAGTCAAAGTTAAGGCATACTATGATAACGAAACCTCCGAAGTTAAAGTTGTTGATTTGAACATCGAAAGCAAATGATTTCTGGAAACACTATAAACTCATTTAAAAACCACTCTGTATAATAACTATCATTTGAAATAAAATGGAAAACTTTTGGGAAATTTAAAATCATTCTCTTCTTTTTATCTCTTTCGTATCAATAATTTAGTACCCATCTTGCAAACGCAGTTGTATCGACCCCCTCAGAAACACCAATAACGACCTTTTCGAATTTACACAATTTTGAAAGGATCAAATTCGAATCATATGGGTTCCATAATGATATTACCGTTGGCACTGACTCAGAAGATGGTGGATCTTTCTTCCTTCTCTCAAATTCTATTTTATCAATTTGTAATTTTGCCAAGTACACCAGTAATTTTTGAGGAGTGTCAATATACAACACTTCGATCTTCCTGGTGTTGTTCAAATACCGTACACTTGATCTAGCAAATGTTGAAGGTATTGATAGTTCTTCATCAATATTGCATACGATTAATTGCGTTGATTCACCTAAATTCACCAACTTATCCACAAATTTGTCGAAAGGCCCGCTAAAAAGCTCCATATCAGCACTTCCCAGATTTTTCTCCAAAGTTACAAGTTAGTTAGCTCGGTTCAATTGGGTTAACGTCTATTGAGTGTATACCCATTACACTCTCAATACCGGGTACCCTGTGAAGAGCGCGAGGCGCGCGACGCGCGAATCCGCGAATTTGTTTTACAGATTCACCGAAGTTCAAATTAGTTTGAAAAATTTCGGGTTTTTGGTAGTAACGAAGAAGAAAAAGGCTAGATTGTTGGAGAGCTCAGGACGATTCAAAGCACAATCAAAAAATGTTAAGTCGAAGATTAAGTGAGTAATAGTTTCTCTGATTGTTTTCATGGGTTCAAAAGGACTAACAAATTTTTTTTCTGAAGTTGGGCTACGTCGTTTTACCACGACTTCAGTTAGATTCAATAGTCCAACAATTGATCTAACATCTGATAAACCTCAGGAAGTATTACAACATGCCACAGAATCTGTTCCACAATCTACAGAGCTAAAGGAAATCACTGATATTGAGCCAGCGTTGGGATTAGACCCTGCTAATAGTAAGATTCTTAGTGATCAATTATTAGAGATTTTATTCAATAAAAAACCATCAAATGAAATAAATGAAAAATTAAGCCAAAATGAAGCATTGAAAAAAGAACTATTTGCATTTTTTGATGAATTTGCTGGGAGTAATCGTGTTCCTATGAAGAAAGCTGTTGTTCAAACGGGTCCAAATAAAAATTATCCGTTTCTTTTACCTTCTGAAAGAGAAGATCCATATACCTTACAAGAATTACACTTACGTCGTGATCATTTCTCATCAACTGCTTCTAAATTGGGTTCTAATTTGCAAGATGTTTATTTACCTCATCACGATGTTTTCTACCCAACCACTATTCGTGATGCTTCAGTTGCTAAGCTATTAGCTGCTGGTTGTCATTTAGGTCATTCCACTTCATTATTTAGAACTTCAAACCAGCCATATATCTTAGGTTCTTACAAAGATATCCATATTATTGACTTGGAACAGACTTTATCCCATTTACGCCGTGCTGCCAAGGTTGTCGAAGGTGTTGCTGAACGTGGTGGTGTTATATTATTTGTTGGTACTAGGGAAAATCTACAACGTCCTTTAGAATTAGCTGCTGAACGTTCAGGAGGTTATTATGTCGCTTCAAGATGGGTTCCAGGTACCATTACCAATTGTACAGAGATTTCCACATGGGAGCGTCATGAGGTTGATTTGGAAGATGAACCAACTGGTCGTGCTTTACATCCAACTGAACAAAAAGCTTTGGTTAAGCCAGATTTAGTTGTTATATTAAACCCAGTGGAGAACAGAGTCGCAATCCGTGAATGTATGCAAGCAAGAATCCCAACAATTGGTATCATAGATACTGATAGTGAGGCAAGTCTTTTCACTTATCCAATCCCAGGTAACGATGATAACGTTCGTTCATTAAGTATGTTTACTGGTGTTCTATCAAAAGCTGGTGAAGCTGGTAGAAGAAGAAGACTAGTCAAAATTGCCCAACACAAGAAACAACAAGAACAATTTGAGAAAAGATTACAAGAAAAGCAAGCGGGTATTTCAAATACTAGTTCAAGAAAACCTGCGCAAAGAGCTAAACAAGATGAGAAATTAGATGAACTTTTCAATGAAGAAACCAAACAAGGGGAAACGAAAAATAAAGATCAAGATCAACCAAAACAAAATGAATCTACCCCAGATCCGCTAAGAGTTACATTAGATTAATGAATCCTGACAATAAGTAGATAGTCAGATATCTTATGTTTTCCCAATTTATAAATTATAATGTCAATATTGTACATAGATTAAATCAATATCGTTCACATACACACAAAATAAATGTGCAGAGAGCTACAAAGTAGTTTATGATCATTATTAGTATTAAGCTGAGGTGTAAAAACATGCACTATGTACGATGGATAAGAAGGGAAAGGTTATTAAATGGCACGCATGTGTTTTTTGATTTAGCCAGGGGGTCATGTTGATGAAATGTTAAAATAATAGTATACGTATGATTGAATATTTGGTCGTTGAGTTCTTATCGTTTAATGTCGAATTTTTCTTTCCAATGAAGAAACATTGTGAGTTGAAGGGTTTCTAGTTCATTCTTCCTTCTTGTGACCATCTTCGCTGTCTTCACTTTCATCATCTGAACGGTCATCTTTCCCAACACCACCAAAGACAAATCTGTACAAGACTCTAACAATCAAAAAGAACCAGTACAAGTTAACCAGCTGTAATGTACCAATCAATATGAAAACAATTGGTAAGGAGATCCAACATTTATACTGTTGAGTTGCAAAATTCAATCTGAAATCACCGACGGTTCTAAATTCAGTCAAGACGGACCACAAAATTTTCAAATTAATATAGTGACGTAGATACACCCAAGCAGCGACAAATAAGATAAACCATGGGAAAGTTAATGGGGAATCCAAATAGTTCAAATCTTTTGAAACGGAAAGGAAGAAATCAGAAACATCCATGGTGATATAAACTGCTAGACCCATTTTGGTAAAATGGAAAACATAAGATAACCAAATCAGACACATAGTGACAATATGATGCAAAACCAGTTCTTTGAAATCTTTTCTTGGTTTTTCAACTTGCAAGATTAAAATGACAGATTGTTGAGCCCAGAATGCAGCTTGACCAAGGTAAAATAATTTGTAAAGGTAATCATTTGTCAAATCTGGAAAAGTGGCATACATGGTGTCAGTTCTGAATAACCATAGGTCAGTACCATACATGATATAAAGACCAAACGGACCAGAGATACCATAATAGATAACGGAATATGATTGTTCCATAAATCTTTTAACTTTTGAAGGTCTCTTAACTCCAACAACAGACGCCAAAGGGCGTAAAATGGCCTCCATACAAAATTCTCTGAAAAATGTGAAAAAAATCATGTAGAATGAGATGAACGCTAGATCCTTGATACCCTTACCATATTGGTCAGTTCCTGGGATTTGATATGAAATTGAAACAAACATATGAAGGAAATTTGTTTCTGTATAATTTCCAGAGACAAAATAAGCAGTATAAACCAATAAAAGGATCAATGCTGGAAGTGCCCATGTGTGACGATAGCTTAACTCAATCAATGCCGTTTTGATTTTTGTTATGATTTCCAAATCAGTTTTGGAATGTCTTGACAATTCATTAACTCTTGAGTCTGAAGCAGTTCTTTGATGAGAGGTACGCGACGTTGAAAACGAACGCACTCTGGTGTCACCCAGGTCAATCTTCCCGACGGAAGATGTTCTCCGACGTGTTACTTGCGGTCTAGCGTTTGTACTCATGGTGATTACCTTTGTAACTAATCGCAATATCTGAACTGATTTTCTTCAAAGGGATCCGCTGTTGTTTTATATTCTCGAGTAATTATTTCCAATAAATTTTTTGGACATTTCCCCTATTCACAACGTTCGGTAAGCGCACACCTTCACCAGTCTTCGCGAATTTGGAGATTTGTAGCTTGACCCCCTTGAAAAAAGTGCAAAAGAGGCGGAATTTTAACTGATTCTTGGTGATAAAACTGATAATAGACGGTGAAGAAAATGGTCAAGGACTACAATGCTGCGCTAAGCAGAACTGTTGGTGAGTAGAAACTTGGACTGAGGAAAATAATGGTGAATCGAGTACTGACTGCGTGATTTAGATAAGGCTACAGATGCCACATTGTTGTCAGATAACTGGCAGTACATCTTGGATGTCTGTGACAAAGTTAGTGAGGAACCAGAAGAGGGATCTAGAGAGGTGATAAGCCTGGTAGAAAAAAGATTGCAGCAAAGAGATGCTAATGTCCAGCTCAGAGCATTGTCTTTGTTGACTTCGATTGCAGAGAATTGTGGGTCAAGGGTGAAGCAGGAAATTGCTACAAAATCATTTACGACTGTGCTCTTAAACAAGTTGAGAGAACCAACTGTTCATAAGGAGATTAAGGTGAAAGTCGTGCAAGTGCTCACTCAATTGTCAGATTCGTTCAAAAGAGATCCTTCTTTGAGACCTGTACAAGAAGCTTATAATGAAGTACAACGTAACTATTCACAATATTTCCCTCCAGATAAACCCCAAAAGCAAAACTTGGGTAATGATCGATTGAGAGAAGAGGAGGATCTAAAAGCTGCAATTGCATTGTCTTTAGCTGAGAATAATCAGGCTTCGATCCCAACTTCCCAAGACATACAACAACAACAGTATACATCACCACCATATCAGCAACAACAGGCTTCAACACAAGTACAACCAGCACAACCACAACAACAACAACAACAACAACAACAATCTGCACCTGCTCCAGTCTCAAAACAACAATCATTCTCAAGAGTTCGTGCATTATATGATTCATTCAGTCAAGACCCTGCTGATTTACATTTCCGTAAAGGTGATATTATTACTGTTTTAGATCGTGTTTACAAAGATTGGGGTAAGGGCTCGTTAAGAGGTGAAGTTGGGCTTTTCCCATTCAATTACGTTACCCCATTATATGACCCTACAGCTGAGGAATTACAAGTTGAAAGTGAAAAAGAAACCAAGATTTTATTACAAGCTCGTCAAGTTGAAAGGTTATTAGCATTATTGAGCAGTGGGAATGATGATGTTATCTCATCTAATGAGTTTCAACAACTATACCAAGAAATAGCTTTGATTAAACCGGAATTGGGTGGGTTGATTGAGAAATATAGAGTTAGAAGGGATGAATTATTGGATTTACATGGGAAATTGAAAGATGCTACTGTTAAATACGAGGAGCTCACTGATCCTTTAAAAAAGCCAGGATATGCTGGCTTTCCACCTCCTACTTCATTTCCAACTTCATCATCAGGCTATCAATATCAACAACCTCAACCTCAACCTCAGCATCAGCATCAGCCTCAAGCACCACATCAGCAGTCTCAACAAACAGTTCCTCAGTTAACGGGACATCAGACTGGATACCAAATCCCATCCACTACTGGCCAACAGCATTCACAATCATCACAGCTACAGCAGCAATCATATCCAACACCCCCATCCGCTACTAATCCCCAATTTAATTATTCACATTTCCAACAACAGCAAGCAGGTCAGCAGGCCTCACCGCAATTACAATCTGGTAATATCCCACCAATCCCTCAAACAAGTTCTTTGACTGGAGGCATCACTCCTTCAACTCCTACAGACTCAAATTATCAAAGACAATCATATATTCAGCCACAACATACACAACCACAAACCGGTGCACCATTGCAACAACAGAATCCTTCACAGCCACCATATCCACAATACTAGGGCCTCATATAATCATCAATAAAATGAAGATGGCACGTTATATAGCACATTTTGTAGCACATTAATGTCTTTGAGGTGTGCAGCCCAAGCGAATTCCGACCCATTAGTAGTAGTAATAGTAGTCGGATTTAGTGGTTTTGTTGATCTGAAAGCGACTGAAAGCTCCCCTTGAGATGACAGATATGTCCTTAAAGAAACTGAGAATTTCGTTACCAATTGTCTAGTTTGAGATGTCTTCTTTAGATAAGATCATTAAGGATATAATCAAGGATACTCCTGTAGGAGAGGTATGTTTCTTCGCTCTTAAAATCAAGGGGTTTAAAGGGGTTTCACTAACAATGGATCCTAGTTGCCAAAAGTTGTTGAAGGTATGTGAAATTGTGACAAATAGGGGATCAGGCGATTGAAACTAACTAATTGAAACAGACTTGAAGCTAATAGTCGATAAAAACATTGACCATGAACTGAATGAAGCTGTAGAAGAATATAATTTGGCCAATTTCAATAGTGTGGATGTTAAAGGAGCTCCTATAATTATATCAAAGTATAACCAAGATGGTGATTTTTTCGTATCTGAAAAAGATGGAGTCAAGTTCAAAGTTGATCATTTGAAATTGAAAGCTACAGAATTTGAAGCTATCTCTAAAGAGGGATCTGAAATTGATTCATCATTGAGTCAATATGTTCATGATCAGTATACACAAGGTGAATATTTGATAACAGGTTCTAAAATCTTGATTAAAGGTCATAAGACAAGTCCAGGAAACTATTGGACAGGCTCATGGAGATCAGAATATGACTTGACTACAGGAGAAGGTAAGATTTCGATTGATGTACATTATTATGAGGATGGTAACGTTCGTTTACAAACCGTAAGGGCCGTTGAAATTGATAACTCATCAGTTGTTTCAAGTATTGAAAAGGAAGAATCCAAGATTCAATTATCACTGAATAAAGAATTTTTGGAATTAAATGAACATACTTTTAAACAATTGAGAAGACAATTACCAGTCACGAGATCTAAGATCAATTGGGGGAAAGCTATTGGGAACTATAAATTAGGTAAAAATATTAGCTCATAATATTATTAAGTGTCAACACACGAGAAATCAAACCAAGACAAAGCCAAAAAAAGCCAAAACAAAACAAAACAAATGATGATAAGAACGCCTTATTATATAAATTTATAAATAGTGTAAAGAATAAAGAAACCAACTAGTGTTAAACCAACGTATTTCCAAATCGAATTCCCAGCTTGCAACGATCTAGTTAATCTTGTTGAGGTATTCTTGATATTTGTTGATAATGACGAAAATTGAGATTCAAGTGTATCTAAAACACTTGAATTAGCAGCAGTTGTTTGAATTTCATTATTAATGTTTCTAAAAATTGATAACTTGTTTGCTAATTCATCAAATCTAGCATTATTCTAATAATGAATAATTTGTTAATATTTCTGATGCCACATAATAGAAGCAAAAATTTCGTGAACTCACATCTTGTTCCACTTGAGCATAACGGGACATCTTGTGATGATTGAAAGATCCGTACCTGTTATCAACGATACACGATATCTAATACGTATATCTATAAATATTAAAGGGAAGCAATCAGTTTTAGAGCCTTCCGAGCTCGAGATCAACCGTCTTTTGTTTTTCGCTGGCAAGTACAAAATGATTGACACGACGTGAATGTCAGACTAGTTGTTGAAATTTACAATTAAAAAATTCCAAAAAAGACACAAAATGAATGAGAATAGTGAAAAATCTCTTTAGACAGACAATTCCTGTACATTATTATTATAGGCTCAGATTAATTTTGAATCAATCTTTTTCATTTGCTTGAGGAAGTTAACGAGGGAAGAGCCCTGATCTCATTAGTCCTATAAATTATGTGACATTTTTTAGTACAACCAACAACTGTTCTTATTTAGCAAGCTTGAAACATGTAAACCGAAGTGTATGTTAAACGGAGTTCTCATACAGGACTCAGCTTCTTTACTTCTCCGCTTCCTCTAAAGTCCACAATAGCGGGAGGTCCCATTTGGTGTCTATAGTAAAGAACTGAATCCATACTGAGGCACTTTACTTCATCTTTCAGAAATAAGCAAACATGTTTTATGAATATCACTGATTTCAAGGCAGACAAGTCAGCCTCTTAAGAATGGCAACTTGTAATGAGCTAATTGACCACAATACAGTTTTCTAGATTTTCAGCTGAACGAAAGAGAGTATATCAAACGTGCACAATACGAGCCTATGATGACCTTGATTTAAAGATTTACAAACTACAAGTATGCAATGGTTGAACAGACAATGAATTCTTTATTAAATATTGTTAGTATATATGAATATCTCAAGTATATTCACAAATCAAACTTCTCATTATTTTTGAGTCAAATTCTAATCTTGAATAATGTTAAGTTCAGAGTAGATCTTGGTGTAAGTTTTTGAATCTTCATTAGAATCAAGTAAGGCGAACTGTTTTCATCCCGATAACATTATTTGTGGTTTCAAATTGACTAAATGAGATAGGTTTATTATGAATTAAAAATTCAAAACTTACTATTTTCTATCAAGATATTTTTGTTAGCTTTACAATTTTATCAAACTTTGATCCCAACCAACAAGACACAAACCACTATTTGAAAACCCAGTCTTGATATTCCAATGTCAGACTAAATAATTGGTCGCATACTACCAAAGGCCCATAGTGAAACTAGGCATGTTTCGAGTCTCTTTGGTGCTAGATCGCAAATTATATCATCATGATGAAGTAATATCCTTCCATCTAGTGGTGGTGCAATGTCAATTGGAACGATGTAGTTGACTTACTCATTACTGGCTATCCCTTAGGACCATATGCATCATCCTTGATGATATTTATGGTTATTTCTTATGGTTAAAGAAAGATGATAAATTATTTCTTCATAACAAATTTTGTTTGTAGAAAACTTTTTATATAGGGCTTGCTACAATTTCTTAGATCATGTGATGTATATAAGGGTTGCAAATGTGCTCAACATTACACATTCCCGCTATTGCCTCTGGCGTAATAATCAGACCAGCGGGAGACTCTCACCAAATCCGGTGGACGGCCGGTTAAGCCACGCACGGAGTCTTCATCAAAACTTCTTCCGCGAACTGTCCCAATACGGAAAAAAGCAGTCTTTGGGAGACCCACTCTGGAATTTTCACACATCCAAAAATGAAATATCAAAATCTATATTGAAATTATCATCAATACTATAGACAGCTTACCTTTTAATACCAAATATATCATAGAACCACAAAATGTCTACTGAAACATCTGTCAAAGCTAGTAACTGGAGATTGGTCGAAGTTGGCCGTGTTGTCCTTGTTAACAAAGGTCAATACGCTGGTAAATTAGCCACTATTGTCGAAATCATTGATCACAAAAGAGTATGTTTGAAATAATAATGAGAGATGGAATATTGAATGAATGAAAAGAATATAAGGGATTTGAAATAGGATGAGAGATATCATAAAGGACCTATGAGAAAAATGAAGAAAGAATTAAAGAATTTTATTGAGATATTTACAAGTGTTAGTTCAAGAGATATTAAGAATCAACATAAAGAAAGTGTCATTAGATGGATACAGAGACATTATCCCGTAGAGGAAAGCAGAAGACATCAAAGTTTTACATAACTTGAAGATGACTACCATTATAAGAAGAAAGTTGTGCTATGTATCCAAAAGAAGTTAGCAAGATCTTTTCTCTTTATAAAATTTAATTCTATACTCATCTCATCACTGGTCCCAAAAATTTTCATTCATTTATATTCTATTAGTATATCCCTTTTAAAGACCCAATTTACTAACAAAACTATCAATAGGCTTTAGTTGATGGTCCAACCACCGGTGTTGCCAGACAATCAATCTCATTAGCTCACGTTGTCTTGACCCCATTAACCTTTGCCTTACCAAGAGGTGCTAAATCCCCAGCTGTTGCTAAGAAATTCGAAGCTGCTGACATTGCATCTAAATGGGCTTCATCATCATGGGCTAAGAAAATTGCTCAAAGAGAAAGACGTCGTGCTTTAACTGATTTCGAAAGATTCCAAGTTTTAGTTTTAAAGAAACAAAGAAGATTTGCTGTTAAAAAAGCTGTCGCTAAAGCTTAAGATTATTATTGTTAATAAATAAGAGTTTTTGTTATTATAGGGTACACGTTTTTAATATAAAGTCTTTCATGAGGAAATTTTATACTGTAGTGATTACATATTTTATTAGAAAATTATATCGTAGCGTATATTAGTAAGACCTGTTTTGTTAAAAGTTAATTGTTACAATATTAATGTTATACATGTAATCATAACTTATTATTATACAATAGTTCATTAGCGGGTCATTAAGCAAAATATTATACAAATTCATTGATTGCAATTGTTATAGCAAAGTTCAATTATCATATAGCCAAGTATTATTGGAAATTCAAATTAAGACTATGATTGAGGATTGATTTGATCCAATTTTGTCTTTAAATAATTAATCAATAGATTAGAATCAACTCTTGTTTCTGGTTTTTCATCAAAGATCTTATTAACTAAATCTAAAACATTAGGTGGTAATCTTGATAAAAACTCAAAAGATGGGACATTTGTAGGTTGTTGATTTGAAATAGGATCAATATTGTTATTTTGAATTGATTGTGGTTGTGGAGTTAAATTTTTAATTAATTCTTGTTTAACAACAAATATTATAAATAATTTCCGTTCCCCTAATGGAACATTAATATCATTTGAAAATTCTTTAAAAAAATTTGGTTTTGTATCATTTGTAACAGCAATAATATAAGAATCTTTTATAAAAGATTGACGGTGTTTAACAACACCAACTTTTGATCTTGAATGGAAATAATCAAATAATTTTTGAAATGATTTTTCATTTGATGATTCAAATGTTGAAGATGATAATTCTAATAATACTAATTTTCTTGATCCAGAAACTTTACGAATATAATCATCAGCTTTTTTCAAATCTAATCTACCTTCAATTTCTAATGGTAAATTATTATCAATCAATTGGTTAGAAACTTTATCTAATTGATCATTTGTTAATGTACTTTTAATTAATTTAACTTCACTAGAAAAATTTGTAACACCAACAAATATAGTTTGTCCCTGCCATACGATTTGATTTAAAATATATTCATCTTGAATAATAGTCTGAGATTTTTTTTCTTCTTGTTCCTTAACATCTTTTTCAGTTTCTCCCAAGATTTGTAATAAAGCCTCATCTTCATGAATAGAATTTGAACGATCTCTATTTTGACCTTCAACGTCATATTCATCATCATTATGATTATTGTTCCCAATTTCTCCGTTCCCACTTCCATTTCCATGATGGGTTTCATTATTATTATCATCATCATCATCATCATCATCATGTATATTATGACCATTATTATAAATGGTGGAAGATTTACGTTCATTAAGAACAGTGTTTTCAGATTTTGTGAATTTTTTATCATCATTATCAAGACTCATACCAACATTGAAATCATATTGTTGGTTAGCGGCACTATCTTCCTTTTCCAGTAAGATATCACCTTTATGAGTACGTCTAATATTTGAAACTGTTAGTGCTTGGAATGTTGCCATAGTCATTGATTCTTTTATTGCCTCTTCTTTTTCTTTTCTTAAATCAGGGTTCAATAATTCAGTAACAGGCATTTTCACAAGTTTTTCAAAAGGAATATGTTTATTTATTATTGATTTTCTCAATTTAATATTTTTTTCATCTTTAACATTAACGAAAATTCTTGTATTAACTTCTTTATAATCACGAGTCAATTTTAATGTTTCAGGATTATGATAAATTGCAAATAACTCTTCTTCTAATTTATGAGCCCATTTAGTTGATAATTGATCTAATGAATCAGTTTCATCAGGAATTATAGTTCCAGGGATAAGTAAATTTTGAAACATTCCTTCAAATCTTTTTTTAACAGCTTCCCTTGTTTTCAAATCAATATCATGACCAGTAGATGATGTAGAGGAGATCGATTGTTTTGAACGTCTTCTTGCTTTTGGTGACCCATTTCCATAATCTTGACCTTCATCTTTAATACTTTCAGATCTTGATCTTTTCTTTGTTAGGGATGGTTTTCGTTCAGCTTTCACTCTTGATTTTGAATTGAACTCTGATTCGTCAGCAGACAACTTATCATCTTCAGGATCAGTGTCACCAGCTGCGTCCTGATGTTCTTGATCATCTGCGTCATCTTCATCAACTTGTTTCGCTGATTTGTCATGATATTGAACATCATTGTCATTACCGTTATTCTTGCGAGATTTTGACAGTTTCTTATTTTTTTTCTTCTTTAGCATGATTGTCTCTGGGTCCAATTCAAAAGTCAAGTCTTTATAGAGGATATTGTCAGGATCACAAACATTACAAGTATATGTTTCTGGAACTTTAGTTTTACCTAATATACACTCTGTATGTTGCCAGGTCTCACACTGGTCACATTGAATCATGTCACGGTCATCCTCTTCCGAGTCATAGTTGTCATCAGTCGTACCACAAACTGTGCACAAAACCTCTCCTTCATCTTCATCTTCATCTTCATCAACATCAACATCAACGCCATCAGTAATATCCTTTTTAACAGCATCGGTACTCTTATCACTCTTCTTTGCCCGATGAGAGCTCTGTTCCTCATATTTCACCAAGTCATCCAGTCTGGAGTTCTTGCCCTTGTTGGCTCTTGAAGAACGGCGGATCTCACTCATAGCACCATGCAACAATTGATATAAAATTATATATTAAAAACAATTGTGAAATAATAGAAATTGTTCAAAAATTGACTTTAATTAAATCCTTAACAAAATTCAAATTCACACGATAATTTTTATTGAATTCCGAGCGCCAAATGATCATGTGATAAGACCGGAAGTAGCGGTGTTGTGGTTCGAACACTCCAGTTGCAACCAGTTTTAAAATTCTAGGACAAAAAAGCTGCTTTGAGTGGAATATTGAAGTGTTTGCAAGTAGTGTAAAATATACATAGGATAATATATAAAAAGCGAATCTTACTAACTATTAATAGTATATAACTCTATTTGTCTATCTAACTTATAATATTCACAATATTGAACCATTTTCCGCGAATTATAGCTGGTACCCACCACACACTGTGTTTTTGAGTGTCCTGGGTACATTGAGCGGCCTCAAAGCACTTCAGCGTCGCTGCACGTGACGTGTCAGAATGTTGCCAGAATGAATAAGATCAATTAACTAATGAACTATCCAATTCCTTACACTTCAAATTAGTTTCTGATATCTTCCATCACGATACGTTATTGGAATAATCATCATGATTACAACGCTTCAATCAAGATGACTTTACTACTATTAAATTTCTTCATTTCTTTATGATATTATCAGTTCCGAGGCAATAAGTCACATGACACATTTTATATACCCTCGCAATTCATCTCGGCTTCGGAACATTTCTTTTTCCCTTTTTTCGCGAAATTTCTCCTTTTCGTTTTTTTTTGTTTTTAATTTTGAATCGTTTGACACTTCAAAATTGTTTTTTTTATAAACAAGAATTGAACTCTTTTAACTGAAATTTAAAGAGGAAATATACTTATTAAAAAGAAGGTTGTCATCACCAAAATCTACTACATCGCTACTACAACTACTACTAGTCCTGTATCAAGCGCTCTGGTGGAAACTAGAGAGAAATTCATTACAAATTGGATCAGAAAAGGTCCCGCGCATAACATTTCTCCTATTTTGCCATTATAAGAAAGAACAAATCATTTGGAATTAAAACTTTTATCTCAAAATTTCCATATACAATTCATAATATAATCTACAACAAATCATAATGGCACAAGTGGTGAAACTGTTCCAAACATATTTTTTGAATGAAAGACCCAATGGTGTTACTATTGCCGATATTGATTTAAATTTAAATCCTAAAACTTCAATTGAAAGACTAAAGAAACATGAATTCACAAGAAATGAAATCATTCATTTTTCCACAATGGCCTTTTTCTTCACAGTGGGGTTTTTATTAAATCAACTCAATATTTTCATTAAATTGGGAATTGTTTCATTATTCATTTCATCAATGTTGATTCCATTTACTTCACAATTTATTATAAATGCATTACCAATATTGGCTTGGTTAGCATTTTTCTTTAACTCTAAAAACATACAACCAAAATATAGACCTCCAATTTCTGTTAAGGTGCTACCAGCTATTGAAACAATCTTATATGGTGATAATTTAAGTCAATTGTTGGCAACTTCAACAACTTCAGTCTTGGATATCTTTGCTTGGTTACCATATGGTATTATACATTTTAGTTTACCATTCATCACTGCTGGATTAATCTTCTTATGGGGCCCACCAACTGCTCTTAGATCATTCGGGTTTGCATTTGGTTATATGAATTTGATTGGTGTTGTTGTTCAAATTGGATTCCCAGCTGCTCCTCCTTGGTATAAGATTCTACATGGTTTAGATCCTGCAAATTATTCAATGTTGGGCTCACCAGGTGGATTGGCAAGAATTGATGAGTTATTAGGTCTTGATATGTATACAACTGCATTTTCGAAAACTTCACCAGTTGTTTTCGGAGCCTTCCCTTCATTACATTCTGGTTCTGCTACAATGGATGCATTATTTTTAACTTGGTTATTCCCAAAGGCATTCCCAATCATTTTTGTTTATATCACATGGTTATGGTGGTCAACAATGTATTTAACTCATCATTATTTCATTGATTTAATGGCTGGTTCATTCTTATCCTTTGTTGTTTTCCAATACACTAAATATAAACATTTACCATTAAATGATATGAATGCTAAAAATCGTTGGTCATATTCTCAAATTATCAAACCAAATATTTGGTCATTAGATCCATTATCATTAGCACCTGAATTAGATGTTGAAAATCAAGTTTTCTCCTCTCAAAGAGCAATCAATAATGTTGAATTAAATGTCATTTCAAGACAATCAAGATCAAGAGCTAATACTCAATTACAAGGAACTATGGAAGATTCAGAAGCACCATCACCAGCATTATCAGTATTTGAACATGATCTTGATGTTCCAAGATCTTTTTCAAGAGCTTCAAATAATTCAAATACTTCAATCGAAAGTCAATTTGATATGTCAATTCCAATAATGAATTCAAATAATAATAAATCAAGATTAGATTAATGAAGACAATATATTACAATCATTTATCATTTACAGCTATACGTTTCATTTTGCATGTTTTAACTAATATTAATTTTCCACACAACAAGACCTAATTATAAATTTAATTTTTAATGAGATACATACACATATTTTATATTTTTATCTATTGAAGATATAGAGGATTTTTTAATAATAATAAACCACCCCAACTCATAATAAATCCTCATGATCAATTTTTGATGCATTTTTTAGTACACACAAGTTTTTATACTTTTAGCTTATACAACAAAATTTGTAGATTCTATAACATTATCATAATATTTATTAAAAAAGATCTCAACAAGAAATTCCAAAGCTAGCTAAAGCTAGAAAATTCATAAATATATATATGGATTTATATTTAAGCAGTTGCATTAAATTCACCTTCATCTAATTTTGTTAATTTTAAAGGTTTACCCATAACTCTAAAATAAATTTCTTTAACATCTTCAGTAACACTTTCAAAATGTGATGTTGCATCATAAGATTTTGATATATAAACACCATCTTTTGATCCATCTTCAATTGGTTCGAAAATTTCACTTATTCCCATAAATGTATAATCAAAATTTTTAATACCTAATAATTTAAAAGCTGATTGAATTTGTAAATGAGGTGGTTGATCTCCTTCAATAATTGTGGAAACAATGGCAACATTTTTACCCACTGGAGAAACTTTATGTTCTGAACCGATTAATGCAATATAAATATCATTTTCACGGCCAGCTTCTTTACCAGTAATAATGATTTGACCTGAATTTTCACCATTTTTTAAAGGTAATTGATCTAATATAGTAATTGTTCTAATTAATTTTTGAGTTTTAGTAACTTTTGAAGGGAAATAAGTTGGATCAGCAATTATAATTTTAGATTTTGTTGATTCAATTTTACCATCCAATTCTAATTTTAAACCTTCAACTTTACCTTTATCATCATACAAAATTTCTTTAATTGGAGTACCCAACATAAAAGTACCACCATAAATAGCACTTAATCTACTAAAACCTTGTGGTAATTCTCCTAATCCATATAATGGATATAAATAAGGAGATTTACCAAATCTTGCCACACTTTGAACGTATAATATAACTCTTTCAATTGCAGGACGTGCAGGTTCTTGTAAATAAGAATCATTATCATAAAGGGCCATAGCATGACCAATGAAATTTTTGGTTCCTTCTTCTAAACCAAATTTCTTATAAACAGTATCAGTAGTGTCAACATCAAGATTTAATCCATTATGAGTGGAAACTTCATCTTCTTTATATTGAGCAACCCATTGTAAGAAATTTTTCAATCTTCTTTTTTCAAACAATCCAATTAAACCAGAACTTATAGCTTCATATTCTGTAGCTGGAACCTTTGAAACTTTATTATAACGATGAACATAAGAGCCATCAATTTGTTTAAATTCAACATATCTTGTAACATTAGTATGTACCAAAATATTGGTTAATTCACCATTTGCCATCAAGAATTTTGGAATCAAATCGATACACCAATCACGAGAACGACCTAATGATTCATCTGGAGTCTTACCAGGTTTGAATTTCTCGTATAACTGTTAATTGAATTAGTAAATCGGTCTTCACCCACAATTTCACCTGTCAAGATCAAGACTCACTTGTTGTAAATTCAAAGAAGCTGATTCACCCCCATAATAATCCTGACGATCAATGTGAAGAACTTTCTTCCCTTCGACAGATAAAAGTCCAGATAATACACATTCAGTTAAACCTCAATTCGTTGTTAGTTATTTTAAAATTCCATATTCTTTCTTAATCGATGGCGGCTCCTGCTTACCAGTCCCTTTAAAAATCACGAGTTAGTTTCAGATTCCTCTTATCTTTGCCCACTAGATCATATCATACTCACCTAGGACAATAACGTCGTATTCTTCATCCATCTTGATATAGCAATTGATCACAATAGACCCTTTCCCACTAATTTAGTTGCGAAATTGTTGTGAAATGTTGATAAAGCTTTTGATGCTTTTTGTCCTTTAAGCAAAAAACAGAAAATGGAAAAGTGGTGGGCACCACACAGAGAACACATTCGCGGCATATTAGTGAATTTGACATTAAACATTTCATATACAAAACAAAATAACGTGGTTGTTGTTGATGAGATCACTTGAGTCGATTGTTCATGTTGTGAAATAGTGTTTCTAGAAGGTGCCAGTGGGGTTTTCATGTGTCATGTTGAAGGTGTGGGTGACCTTTTTTCTTGGATGCAGAGTTGGCTAGTTTCAATATGCGTCACCATCGATAAGGAAGATTATAGCTCCAGATGATCAGTGTTGAATTAGTTATGTTTGAGTTGTGTATAACATTTGGGTATGCGATCGTTGGACAGAAGAATTCCTAACATTGTTGACTCCACCCTGACTCGTATCTTGTTGAGTTTCTTCACAAATTTGGTTTTGTGTCACTAGATTTTTCATTCTGGAAATTTCACAAAACATTACAACTAGATTATTTACCTTGAAAAGATTTTGATGACTTTAAGTTCATTCAAGACAAGGTTGGCCAGGTCCATAGTTACATTGCTGTTAGCTAGCGAAATTTTAAGCAAAGACTTAAACCCACAGATCTGCTCTCCATATTCATCTGATTGAATTTATTTATTATATAGTGGATTGACACTATATTTTTCTTTTTTTGGTTATCATTACCTCCCAAAGTCATTTACATTCAATCATTTCAAAACTAACATGATTTTTGGTGAACACATAAAACTGAGCTGTGATAAATGTCTTTACGGCCATAGACCTCATGAATGTTTCCATATTGAGAAGGTTCAAAAAGGAGAAGTTCAATTAGTTAGAAAAAGAGGTAGGAAATTGAAAGAGGTTGATTATAATTCGGATGTTTTCCGTATAATGAAAGTTACACTTGATGAAAGATTTGGTTATGAGATTTGTTCTCGTTCAAAAGATTTGAAATATAATTTTTCCTGCAAATTTGGAAATTGTTGTAAAGGTGAAAAAGGACCTAAAAAAATTTTCATTGATGAAGACTCTATCATTTGTGATCTATTCAATGGAGATGGTGAATTGATTGAAGCCGGGGTTGAATTAAATGATATCCCTGATCATTATAAAGGTAAATCAATTAAGGGAATGATTGATAAATTACTGAAACAATATCAGATTGAACAAAATTTGAAAGATGGTTCAAGCGAAGATGCTGAGAAATCTGAAGATTATAGTGGGGATGATGAGTATGATGAAGGAAGCAATGCCGGTGATGAGCAAAGTGAAGGAGAGGAAGATGAAGATGAGTATAATGAAAGGGATCCACCATATACATATCCAGTAGAGGAGGATGAGTATGATTCTACAGAAGAAGAAGAAGAAGAAGAAGAAGAAGAAGAAGAAGAAGAAGAAGAAGAAGAAGAAGAATATCAACAAGAAGAGGATGAGATGACTTATTATAATGACAGTCTCAATTCGGAATCCATTGGTTCTTTTGATAGTTCTTTCAATGGTGACTTAACTTTCCAACATAAAGATAATAATAAATCAGATGTTTCATATTATCAATCAATTCTAAGTGGGTTACCGCCAGCTGAATACGTATCATTTTATTAAAATGAAGATTAATGATCATTATGATTTCTATTAATTCGATTCAACAATCTTTAATTAAAAGAGTTATTCAATCACACTTCCTAATTAGGTACTAAGATCCGGAAAGCGAAACTATTATAAAAGGAATCAAAATTCCTTTAAATATTTATTAATCTAATCACACTATTATTATGAATTTAAACACATGCACAAATGTTTTTTGAAGATACAATAAACTGACGTATTTGTTTTAAAGTTTCTTATGGCATTTAATTCTTGTGATGAAAAAGATTTATAATCGTATCTTTATATGTGAAAAATCTTTTGTCACCCTTTTCATTGAATTTATTATTGTTGTGGTGATGTTTCCCGCCATACAATTTTGATATTATACCTTGAACATTTTTCATAGATTTGATTATTTCCTATTAAATTTTTGAATTGAATTGATCAAATTTATTCATTTTTATTAATAATTGAATAACATTAATTGTAGTATTTCCCTTTAAAGTAATTCTGAATTAATTTAAATCAAAATCAAAATCAAAATTAGCCGCTGTAGAATTTTTAAGTGAGTTTCCTAATAAGGTAACTCTGCAATATTAACAATCACAACATTTTACGTATAAAAGGACAAAGAAATCTCAATTTATTTCAATCTAATTTATATTCAAGATCCTTATTATTGAGTATGAATAACTGTACTGTAATTAAGCTTATAGGGAATTCAGTGTCTATTGAATATATTGTCTTTGAGTCTATAGCTGATGTTGTTTATTATTCCTCTTGATACAATGATTAATTCTACGAACTAATATATTTAAAATTTCAAATATTTCCGTTCTGGTACGATATATATATTGAATCTTCATAATTTGACTTTATATACGATTGTAACTAAATATAATCATTATATCTCAATTTAATATAACAGATTTCATCAAGTTCTATATGAATATTTTTCATTCAATGACGTAGTACGTATAGGTTTGTGGACAATTTAAAAAGCGTGTTTGTGGTTTTGTACAATATAAAAATATACAAAATGATCAAAAAATCCACACAAATCTTCAATTCCATATTTTATATTACAATTTCACCAAGACATTTTGATTGGATATTTCATCGTTTGTTCACTAGAGATGTTCAGTTCCTTCTTAGTATAATTACAAATCTAATTTTTTTTCTTATGCAGTTTGCTGCTACTCGACCTTCGCAGTTAATGATCAATTGAATGATTGAATAGATGCCGATTTGTTATAAATGGAGCGATCTTTTACATCATTATTAAATGATTGAATCAAGGCTGATTATTTGATTTGAAATAAGATCAAACTTCACTTTAATGTATTCAGTTATGACCCATTTTAACCATTGTAGAATATTCTTTATGATGATTATCAATTATCGATTGAAAATTTCCATGAACTTGAATTTAATCAAGTTTGCATTGTAGTAACAAATACAAGTTTAATCATTTGTTAATTATGTAAAAAAATAACATATATAAAAATGAAAATGATAACAACTCTATAAAAAATTTTCATTTATTTCCAATGAATTCCTTAATTTCTTTGAAAAAAGCATGTTCCTCTGTACTTTCAATTCTATCTAAAGAGGCAATATAACAATCAGGAATACATTGTAACTCTTTAACGCTCTTCCCTGTCAGCAAACTCTTTGCAACAGTTTTACCACTCAGATAAACCCTAGGCATACCATGACCTGAAAACCCAGCACAAATATAAGCATTTGAATAATCAATAAAATCTAATTCTCCAACATAGGGGAAATTATCATTTGTATAACCTAAAATACCCGTCCAAGTATGAGTATTCGAAGTTTTAAGATCTTCCCAAGTAGAATATAATCTTTGCATATATCCTTTGAAATAATCATTTGCCCTATCAATAATATAAGAATCATCTGTTGTATCGTACAATTCTGAATAATCACCCGTTTCTGGATCAATCATATTATAATATCCACCACCAACAATAACACCACCATCAGCACGATTAATTAAATATTCACTTGTCAAGGTTAATTTACGGAAAATCCCATATGTGTTTGGTAACTGTGGGATTGGTGATTCTTCAGGTTTAATATGAGAAACTGATCCTTTAACAGGAACAATTGCCTGACCAAATTGTTTTAAAAGACCTTTGGTATATCCATTAGTACAAAAGACAACTTTCTTTGCAATTATTGAACCACTATTAGAAGTCTTAACAAGATATTTGCCATCATTGGTTTGAATAACTTGAGTCACAGGAGTATTTGAATATAATTTTAATCCACGATCAACAGATTTCTTTAATAATGAAATCATCAATTTCCATGGCCAAATATGTGCCGCTGGATAACTAACACAAACTTGAGCATCTGGAACTTTTGATAAATTAGCAACATGAGCCCCCTTAACAACTTGAATGATTTTTTTGATTTCCTCATTAACATATGGATTCTTCATCATTAAATCTAATGAAATCATATCATTTTCAATTCTTTTGGGATCCTTATAAACATCACAAGCTCTAGTAAGAACAAAATCACAATCAATTTCTTCTTCTTCAACCAATTTCTTAATCTCATATAAATGTTCAACTTCATTATTAACAACTTGAGCTGCAATCTTTTCCCCATGTGCCTTTTCATAAGATGAATATAATCGATGACAATAAGGCTTGACATGTCCACCATTTCTACCTGTTGCTCCAGAACAAACGTTTCTAGCTTCAATCATGGTGACATCTAACGAAGGATCTTCTTTTAATAAGTTGAAAGCTGTAGATGAACCAGCATATCCAGAACCAATGATTAAGATATCTGTTGATTCTGGTAATGTTTCAGAAGTCTTGTAAGTTGAAAATGGTTCATCATTTTCAAGGCTTAACCAAAAGGGCTTGGTATAGTTGGCAACTGGGAGGTAAGACTTTGACATTTTGGCAATTAATTGATTTCTTATCAATTTTGGTTATTTGTTAAAGATATTTGGTGTAGACTAAAGGTTTCAATATCCTTATATAAAATTTATCGTTATGAATGTACTGCCCTGACTTCCCAATGAGGAAACACCACATCAGCCAGTAATAAGGCTTCATCATACCAATCAGTTTCAATGAATCGTTCATCGATAACCCCAAAAAGATCTTTAGCCCTTAATCGTTAACCATTTAAATTGATCCGAGGTCTTTAAGACTTGTATTTTATCTTCGGGAAACTCTTTGTCAATACCTCTCCTTTTTGATTATAAACTGTTTAGATTCTAGCTGTATAAAACTGATTCTATGATTTTCATATATTTAGAATCTTCGAGAATAAAGTTTCGAGTTTTGTGATTTTTGTACATATGAAATCTATTAGGAAATCTTTAAACAACAAATAAGAGTCCAGAATTTAAAAGGCTCAAAGTTTTTAATCTGTTATCTTAGAACTGTGGGCAGATCTTGGCATTCACACCTCCTGATTATAATCAACTTGTCTTCAACAAAGTTCAGTAGTCTTTAAAATGTTCTATGGAACTGGGGACGAAAACATGGAGATAGCTCAATCGACACTAAAACGCGCTTTACTCCCTCCAGTCCCAAGATAAAACCAGCCATAGACCAGCAACACCCATGTTATCTAAGATATGATCAACGTTGCCCAATTGATAAACCAATACAGCTGAAACCGGTCTTGAAACTCATTTAAAGATAAGAACCAAATGACTCATTTAAATGCAGTTGAGGTCGTTGTTTTTGGCAGATTTTGTAGATCTGAATTCTATGTGGTAGTAATCGCGAATTTAAGAAACAATGCCAAATTCAAAGCTTAAAGACAACTATGAATTAGAAGTCCTTGAGACATCTAATAGAGGTGAAGTTCATGATGTTGATACCACTGGGATCCATGTCTCTGAGAAGAAGGATGATGCCATGTTATTGGCCTCTCAGGCTGCTGAAATCCCATTGGACCCATTACAAGATCGAAGATTAAGAATCAAGACTGATTTGATATTGATTCCATTTTTGTCATTACTTTATGCTATTCAATATATGGATAAAGTCACCAATAGTTTCAGTGCCATAATGGGACTGAAGGAAAACTACGGGATGGTAGGGAATATGTATAGTTGGTGTGGTACTTCATTTTATATTGGATATTTGGCATTTGTATTTTTAACGAGTTATTTAGTGCAAAAATTTCCACCTGCTAAAACTTGTGGTATTTTCATTATTGTTTGGGGGGTTGTTAATACTGTTAATTGGAAAACTACAACATATGCCGGATTCATTGCATTAAGGACTTTGATGGGATGTTTGGAATCAATTGTCACTCCAACAATGGTGATTTTAACAAGTCAATGGTGGAAAAAAGAGGAGCAATTTTTAAGAACTTGTATTTGGTTTTCAGCAACACAATTTGGTGCAATGTTTGGATATTCAATTGCTTATGGGTTATGGATTCATAAGGATACTTATGGGTTCCCAGCTTGGAAAATGTGCTTTTTAATCATTGGTGGGATGACTATTTTAATTGGAATTATGTTTTTAATTTATATTCCAGATTCTCCTGCAAAAGCTTGGTTTTTATCACCTACTGAAAAATTACAAGTTGTTCAAAGAATTAAGAAAAATAATCAAGGTTTTGGTACTAAAGTTATTAAACATTATCAAATTAAAGAATGTTTCACTGATTATAGAGTTTGGTTAATTTTTATCTTTGGTATTACTGATGAAATTCCAAATGGTGCAATCACGAATTTTTCTAGCATTTTAATCAATAACTTGGGTTATGATACAAGACAATCATTAATGATCAATATCCCATTAGGTGCTGTTGGATTTCTTGGTTGTAATATAATGGCTGCTTTTTACTCCACAGGGTTGGTAAAGCATAGAACTCCTATTAGTATTGCTGCATTAGTCGTTGCAATCATTGGTTCAAGTTTATTAGCATTTGCACCTTCTACTAAAGTCCAACTTGGTGGATTAATGATTATGCAGGTGAGTCCATTGGGATGATTGGTTGTTTGACAATGTATACTTCAAACATTGCAGGTCATACAAAGAAGGTTTATGGGAATGCCTTTTATTTAGTCGGATTCTGTGTCGGGAATTTAATTGGACCTCTTACATTGAATGAGGATGAGGCACCTCATTTCAAATCTGGTAAAGTTGCTCTATTGGTTTGTTATATTCTTTCTGCAATCATTCTTTTCATTCTTTATCTTTCTTATTGGTTTGATAATAGGAAAAGAGATAGATTGGCCGAAGAGAATGTTGGTGGGTATGTTATTGAATTTCAAGAATTTGCGGATTTAACAGATAGGGAAAATCCACAGTTTAGATATACTTTATAATCTCTTTTCATTAAAGAACACAATATATATATTTTTGACACATAATGTTCAATCCCCGTATAAGCCCAAATCTAAAGCCGAGACACCGACAAGTCGGGACGATTAGCCGTCCCGATCCGGTAATCTTTATTCATACACTAAAATTTACATGATAGCAATAGAGTTATATGTTATATGTTAAAATCAAATATAAAAAGTAAAGTAGGTATTTTTTCTAATAAGTATAAATTGCTTGTATATAGCTGAATTTTGGCTTCACCAATTTGACACTTTTTTTTTTGCGTATTAGGTTGTTGTTTTTAAAGCGTTCTAAGACTAATTTGACAAACGTTTATATGATTGATATCTTTGGTTGAATGTGAATAATATTCACCATTAGAGCTAGTCTAATTCGTATAAATGTTTGTTAATTATTTCTTGTAGAGCTTTAAAACTTTTCTTAATTGTTCTCAATTTATACAATTATAGGGATGAAACATCTCATTATTCACTCAAATTAAACAAAAATTCTCTAATAAACTCAACATAGAACTCAATATCCTTGAAGATAAATACACCAATTGTTTCAACGTCTCTTTCATCTTCTTATTCATCTTTTTTTTTCTCTAGGGGTCCAATAAGGATATTGGGCCCCTCGTACCGAATTTTTTTTGATTCACTGGGGTACATAAGAACATGGATCATGGAGATGAATGTTCACACTGCATGGTCCTATGTTCTATTATTGACTTCAAAAAAAAAAGATGAAGATTTATGATGAACTTCTTCTTCTCAAATCATGCTACGGACGTTACAAGAATGAATAATGCAATTCAATTCTCAATGTTTAGTTTTAAAGCAGGCTAAACAAGAACTTTTCCATTGGAAACTTTTAATTGATGCTCACAACAAGGTATAAGTTGTATTTAAAATGCTCTTATCTATAAGTAGGATGGGCAGGCGGATGGTGTACCATTCACTAATTATACTTTATCCAGGTGAGATATCAATACGAGATGATTATAAGGGGATCATTTTGAATTTAGACAATTGGGTTCTGGTACTTTTAGTGACCAGAATATTAATGTAGAACTTCTAAAAGGGGTTATTTAAAGTAAGCTACAATGATCTGAATTATTTCCTTCATTACATTTGGCACGTTTTGATGTTTTTAGTTATCTGTGACTTCAATTGCAGGGTCAACAAGGGTGGAAATATCCTTTTAATGATGCTACAAATGGTTTATTACAATAGCATGAAGAATGATTAATGAGAAAACTAAATTTTTAATAAGATGTATGATTTCGGAGCAGGTTATACAAAAAGTTGATGAAATACTTTTGATTATGCTTACAATGCCTTATTTGATGAGTAGGATGGGAAAATGGATGAATGGAATTTATTCTTTAATGATATTTGATTATAATTATTTAAATAACTTTTTTTATCATGAATTTTGTTAGCAGTATGAGATTTATGTTTACATTTATGATGTTGTCGAATTTATTGAATTTTTTTTAGTTATATTTGATCTACAATTATGAGGTTCTCTAACTATACCAGTATGGTGTACGTGATACATATTGGCTTTGTTGGTTTTTCTCGCAGGTTTAAGCTGAACATCTTGTTTGTTTATGAGTTCTTTCAAGTTGGTGTATATGGAGTGTTTTAGTTGAATGCTTTACGGTTATGTCCTCTGAATTATTCTTCGTATAGTGCATTCTTATAGAACATGTCTACTGTGATTCAGCGGATAGTTGTTATTTGACTATATCTAAATATTTAGAGTGAAAACTATATACACACTGGAAATTCCTTAATTACCAAAAGACTTTTTCATTCACGATTGTGAGAGAACGACACACATACGGTCTTATATTGATTGTAGAAGACGTTATTCATTATAAGAAATCTATAAAACGATCGCATAAAAGAATATACATAATGTCACACAATTATAAAAGTCCCAAACCGGATCTTTCACAGAATGACCCAGATTCCCGATTCTATATTCAATTTGGTCAACTCTTCTAAAGCTTTCAAGAATGTTGTAACATGATATTGATCCAAAAATGGGGTTTTACTCCATATTGACTCAAATATATAATTGTGCAGGTTTTTCAAAGATCAAATCTTGAAGTATTCACTTACCACTTCTTCATCATATCGGTATTATGGAACAAAATTTTACAAAGTCTTTGAAATAAAGTAGGTAGTCATGTATAAACAACTTCAAATTCCACATTGTATTTCATGGATTATGGAGAATCATACAATGACTATGTGTTTAAGCTGTTAGAACGTTCAGCTACTTTATAAAGGGCCTCGAAATATCCAAGAGTCATTGAGCATTCGATCCGTTCTCACTGATACTAGCAGTGTCCAATTGAGCAAGCGGAATTATAAAGCCCAAAAAACACACATATACTGCACTGGTAACATCACATCGTAGTGTGAGGAGGAGGAGGTCAGAGAAATGAAGAGTTTGATGAGATATCAAGTATTTCATTAGCTTCATATATATCATTCCTCTATTGATTATTATATCATTTCATCTCTGAAAGTACGTATTATAGATCACTACACGACTTTAATATTCCCAAAATTCCATTTGAAAAGGTTTGATTTCGTACAATATATCGATCAATTGATGCAACTTTGTATTACCCGAAACGGAATTCCGAGATCACTCAAATAGGAAATAAGTATAAAGTCTTCAAAGTTGAAAGTTTTGGTCGTTTAACAACTGTAGATTCAAATAATTCAATAAGCAAAGACTTTCTTAGTTCATTAAGCTAATAGTCTGAAGGTTTTGTACAAACATATATGATATTAAACTATATAAAAAGTTTTCGCGGGTTATAAACATGTTGGGTTTGTGGTTTTAAATCTGTTTTTAGTTTTTCTCTTTGTAATTTCATATATAATTTAACAATCTGATTTCAGTCCGATCCCATTTTAACTGGTAAATCTGTCGAGAGCTCTTTTTAAATAAAGAGAGTGCTTCTTTTTCTAGAATTCAAGTATGAAATTGCAATTCAGGTCATTTCAAAAGCTACACAATACTGAATTGATGTGGATTATATATTTCTCAAGCTTCCTTACTGGATCATGATGAACAACTCCTCTATCTTGAATCTCATTGTGGGTGTCTTCTAATTGTTGACCCTAATATTGGATAACTCATATAAAAGGCAATCAATGAATGTGATTCAATGGTCAACACTATTGATCATATCTATTGGAGATTGTTTTCAATATAATTTTCACTCTTTTAGTTCATTTATGTAGATTAAACACTCGGCGGCTAACTTGACATCTAATGAAAACAGTATGAACTACAAGATGATTCAAAATAAGTTGTAGTATTAGAACACAATCAAGTTAAAGATTAAATGAACATATACTAATCTTCTATAACAATGTAAATCAAAGCACTCATGAATATAATAATAACTCAATAGAGTTGGATAATTTATTCATATGATTGTTCAATATACTTGATAGGGGAATGTCAGAAATAAACAGAGCAACAGTAACAAGTGATGAGAAGACACTTTACCACATTGTCCTTTCTTTGGGTATCTCGCGATAGAAAGTGTCTATGTTGAATATGGACGATCAATATTATCTAAAAACGAACACTTAACATATTATCAACTGATTGTACTTTAATTCAATTAAATGATAATGGAATCAACGTAACAAAAATCATATTTTAAATCGATGGACTTTCCTTCTTTTTTATATACAAATAAATTAATCCTCGTCAAAATTGCGATTTTATTTTAATTGATTTCCTTAGTTGGAAATTCGATAGAACTATACACAATAATTTCCCAATGGGGAAGTCAAGGACATCAATTAATAAACCGGTAATAAATGATATGATGAATTTAATTAAATCTCCAATTAATGTGATTTCATTGATTAATCTCTGATTTGATTGAATTGGCTCAATTTGAAAAGCCTCAAATTGTAAATCACTGTTTGGATCGCCACTTTGTAATTCCTCTTTACACAGTTTAAATTTCCAGAGGAAATTGCAAATTTACAAACCGATTACTACATTAATCTCCACCGCAGAAATTTGTTAACGGGCTTAAGATAAAACAATCAGCCATCATGATTCAGGCCGAAGAGACCACCAGGAACAACAATCAAAATAGAGAGATCATCCTAAATTGGATAAATAAACACTGGAATCATCAACATAAAGCTAACCCATATACATATAAGGTTCATTCCTACTTAAGCTTTCCAAGCTACCAAGAATTATGTTCTTGATCCTGTCAAGATTCCGTCAAATTGTGGCTGATGGCTTGGTTGCAAATGAAATACTTTCCCACTATGGCACAAATAATTGGGAAAATCACAATTTGATCGGTTTGAAATACCACACTGTACATTGGAAAAGTCGGTTGCTTGAGTACAAATATTTATTGCTTACAACAAGTTTTAGTACAGTGTAATGGTAATGGTGTGCCACACTGACGTTAAGCCATAAATCACAAGCCATGAAAATGTTTCAATGAAAGCTATTGCTATTTGGTATATAAAGGTGAAGATCCAACAATATGGAACAAGATCAAACTTAATGTTACTATGTCTTGAAAGATTGTCATCATGACTAGAAATTTCTTTGGAAGGTGGTTTAATCCAACAATCATCAAACCTACTGAACGTGCCCAATCTTTTAATGAGAGTGTTCACCCTTCAAAAGAAGGTATCAATCAACAAACAAGAGAATATAACGATGGTGAATCTTATACTTCTGATGAATCATTAGATCATGTTTTCAAAGATCCCTCGATTGCTGATTATTATAAACAAGTTTATGAAAAGACAAATTATGAATGTAAAGATCATTTCGATCCAAATTATGAATGGACCCCTAAAGAGGAAAGAAAATTGGTTTGGAAATTAGATTGGTATGTAACATTCTGGGCTTATATAATGTTTACAGCTTTGGATTTTGATCGTTCAAATATCACTCAAGCAATCTCTGATAATATGCTTGATGATTTGGGTTTAACTACAAAGCATTATAATATTGGGAATACTATAAATTTGGTATGTTTCTTAGCTTCTGAATTACCATCCCAATTGATTTCTAAAAAATTGGGTGCTGATGTTTGGATCCCAACTCAATTGATCCTTTGGAGTGCTGTTTCAATCTCTCAAGCTGCAATCACGGGGAAACATGGATTTTATGCCACAAGAGCTTTGATTGGTGCATTCCAAGGTGGGTTTATTTGTGATACATGTCTTTGGATGTCTTATTTTTATACTTCGAAAGAATTACCATTTAGATTATCATTATTCTATATTGCAAATCCTTTAACCTCAGTGTTTTCATCTTTATTAGCATTTGCATTATTAAGAATTAAAACTTCATTATTGCCTCATGGCTGGCAATGGTTATTTGTTGTTGAAGGGATCTTTACATTTTTGGTTGGTATTATATCTTATTTCAAAATGCCCCCATCTGCAGTGCAAACTAAAACTTGGTTTAGAAAAAAAGGTTGGTTTAGTGATCATGAGGAAAAAATTGTTGTTAATAGAGTCTTGAGAGATGATCCTTCAAAAGGGGATATGAATAATAGACAACCAGTTTCTCCAAAAGAACTATTCAAAACTTTAACAGATTATGATTTATTACCAATTTATTTCGTTAGAATATTAGGTGATATTGGTACTTCCCCTGTTAGTACTTATATGACTCTAACTTTAAGAAAATTGGGATTTTCAACTTTAAATACTAATTTATTAACTATTCCTTATAATATTCTTTCCATAATAACAATGTTAATCATTGGTTATTTATCAGAAATCGTTAAATCAAGAGCTTTAATAATTGCAACAACTCCTCTTTGGATTTTGATTTTATTATTCCCATTGAGATATTGGCCAGGTTCTCAAGTTAAAGTATGGCCAACTTATACCATTTTAACTCTATTGTTAGGACATGCACCAATTTGGCCATTAACAATTAGTTGGTGTTCGGCAAATTCTAATTCGGTTCGTACAAGAGCTGTTAGTGCTGCGGTGGTTAATATTTTTTCACAAGCAGGAGGGATCATAAGTGCAAATATTTATCAACCACATGATAAGCCTTTATATAAAGCTGGAAATGTCGATTTGATTGGTTGTGCCTTTGGTGCCCTATTTATGTGTATCGCTGCAAGACAATATTATATATGGAGAAATAGTCAAAAGGATAAAAAATGGAAAAGTTTCACTGATGAAGAGAGGGAAAGATATATTAGAGAAACAACCGATCAAGGAAACAAGAGATTGGATTTCAAATTTGTTTATTAGATTACCTATTATAGAGTATATTTGTTAGATTTAGAATAATATGATTTGTTGAACTGTTTTAGCTATTTGTAGTATTAAGCTGTTGTTAAAAAACATTCGAGTCATCAGCTCCCATCCGTCTTCTATACTATTTGTCACCTTATCATTACTAGTTGGTGAAACTCATCGGGATCAAACATTTTTTGTTAGATCGATTCAATTTCGCATATAAAAAATTGTGTCTTAAAACTTCCCTTTTCGTCAACGATGCGTGCGATATTTGAAAACACCGATGATACAAGAAAACCGATTCATATGGTCTAAGATAAACGACAAGTACTAACGATTATGTTTGTTGGATGAGAAGTCGTCTGTCTTTTCGATAATCAGTATCAGCCGTTTATCGTTATCAATCAGTAACTCAATGGGAAATTATGCTAACAAAAAATGTTGATATATAAACGTCAATCTACTGAAATGTATTACAGTTGACTTGACATATCTCTTGTCAATAGGGTCTAAGATGTCTTCTTCCTCTCATTTGAAAGAACAAGATATAGTACGAATAACACAAGCTATTGATCAAGAATCAGAGATTGGACAAGTATTAGAGATAAATGATGGTTATGATCATGGATTAAAGAAAAATTTTGGTGTCATTTCACTTCTTGGTGTTGGATTTGGGTTAACAAATTCTTGGTTTGGTATTTCAACTTCACTTGTCTCTGGAATAAGTGCTGGTGGTCCCATGGTCATCGTTTATGGAATCATCATAGTGACAATTGTTTGTTATTGTATTGCAATTTCCTTATCTGAGCTGACTTCTGCATTCCCAGAAAACTCTGGTGGACAGTATTATTGGACTTTCCAATTGGCTCCTCCTAAGCAAAGAAGATTCTTAGCTTATTTGACAGGTTCGTTCAATTGGCTTGGTTCAATCTTCACATCTGCTTCAATTTCCATTGCAATAGCATCAGCTATGGTTGGGATGTATATACTGAGCACTGGAAGACAAAAAGGTCCACAAACATGGGAAATCTTTGTTACTTATGAAATTGTTAATTTAGTAACTGTCTTGTTCAATATTTATGAAAAACCATTACCATTATTATCTCAAAGTGCCTTATGGATATCATTGGGATCGTTTGTCATTATAACAATAACAGTTTTATCTTGTTCCTCAGGTCATTATCAGCAGTCAAGTTTTGTGTTTAAAGACTTTGACAATGGGACTGGTTGGTCTTCTTCAGGTATCGCTTTCATCATTGCCTTGAACAACCCATATTGGGCCTTTAATGGTCTTGATTGTGCAACTCATATGTGTGAAGAGATGCATGAACCTGAAAGGAAAATCCCAATTTCAATCATGGGTAATGTTGCAATCGGATTCACAACTTCTTTTATTTATGCCATTGCAATGTTTTATTCAATAAAAAATTTAGATGAAATCTTGAGTTCAAATACAGGTGTTCCAATCCTTGATATCTTTTATCAGGCTCTAAATAAGAATAAAAATGGTGCTCTGTTCTTACAATCATTAATTGTATTGACTGGGTTTGGCTGTAATATATCATGTCAAACGTGGGGAGCAAGACTATGTTGGTCATTTGCTCGTGATGATGGTATTCCAGGCTCGAGATATTGGAAAGTTATCAATAAAAGAACAGGGCTACCTGTTAATGGTCATTTGATGACTTCTTTCTGGGCTGCAATGGTTGGGTGTATTTATATGGGCTCTACAACTGCTTATAACGCCTTCTTGACAACACCTTTATTACTATTGATCATCTCTTATTCAATCCCAATACTGTGTCTATTACACAGCGGTAGAGATAATTTGAAACATGGTCCATTCTGGTTAGGAAAATTTGGTCTTGTGGCAAATATTGTTGTTCTTGTTTGGGGTGTATTCATCATTGTTGTGTTTTCTTTGCCAACTGTCATGCCTGTGACTCCTGGAAATATGAATTATGTTAGTGTTGTGTTTGTTGGAATGTGCATCTATGTCTACCTATATTGGAAGTTAAGAGCTCAAAAGGTATTTGCAAAAGATCATATTCCAAAAGAAGACATGATCACAGAGTTGTTGAGTTTATAGATGTAAAATAAATATACAATGAGTATCGCAATTCATTTGTAGGGATTGTAATTGAAAAATATCAATTTACAGTAAGCAAATTACTTATGATCAAACACAAAATCCACAATCACAGTCATGCTTCTACTTCAACCTTCAAAATATCATTCTATTGAACTGTCTTATACAAGAAGGTCCTCCTCTAGTGCTACTAATGTTTTCTCTAATGCATCAACAATTTCATCAGAATCCTCTTTTGTTAAAGAGTAGGCAGGCCCAAACAAAGCATGGTCACCCAATATCCCATCAATTGTTCCATTTGAATTGTAACTAAAAACCCCATTTTCATAAAGCTTTTGAGTAAATAATTTTGTGAATCCAGTTGATTCTGGGAACGGTTCTTTAGTTTTCTTATCTTTAACAAACTCAATAGCCCAAAATCCTGCCTCACCTCTAACATCACCAAGAAACTTTCTATCAGATAATCTGATCTTCATTTGCTCACCAAAGTAATTACCAACATCATTGATATTCTTAATTAAATTATCTCTTTTGATTTTTTTTTGAACTTCTAATGCAACTTGACAAGTGAATGAATGTGAGTGAAAAGATTGAGAACCATGTATAGTAGCACCGGTCTTACGAAACAAATCCATAATCTTGGAAGAGATAAGAACCGAGGCAATTGGAACATATCCAGCAGCTAAAGTCTTACCATTTGTTTGGATATCAGGCCCAGGACCCTCCATATATTTCTCCCAAGAGTTGAAAGCACCCATTCTACCAAGACCACACATAACTTCATCAAGAAAGAACAAAGAGCCATACTTGTGGCAAATATCCCTAACACCATCATAATACCCTGGCGGTGGTAATTGACAGCCTGATGTACCACCAGTGACAGTCTCAGTAACAAATGCAGCAACAGTATCAGGATCAGATCTAATGAATGTTTCTTCAATCTCCGCTAACAATCGATCTTTATATTGCTCTGTGGTTTCACCTTTCTTTTGCTCCCTATATGGGTACACAGCTGAAACTTTGGGTGTTCTCTCAGGTGGTAAAATGATATCCTCCATACCATGTTTTAAATAATAATTGTCTGCAATTGACAATGCTCCAAATGTGAACCCATGATAACTTTGCTTTCTTGAGATAAATTTGATTCTTTGAGGTTGATCATTTTCAACATGGTATTTTCTGATAACTTTCATGGCATTTTCATTAGCTTCTGAGCCCGATCCAACAAAGAATGCTGTTTCGAAGGCATTTTTGGATTCTTCGACCAGGAATTTTGCTAGTTCGGCACTTGGTTTGTTACCAGCGATTGGTGCATAACTATAAACAACATTATCAACTGCTTCTCGCATCTTTTGCTTTATTTCTTCATCCCCATGACCAATACTTGAGACGGCAGCACCTGAATTAGAGTCGATAATTGTTCTTTGCTTGCCCGTTTCTGGATCTATAACTTCAAGGCGAACGCCTTTACCACCAACTGTGACGGGGACTTTTTTCAATGCTGATTGTGTAACATATGACATTTCTATATGGCACATATCTGCTCATTGATAAACATTCATCCCATACTATGCACAACTCTTCATTTTTATATCACAAGAGACAAGCAGAACTGCCAGTCTGTCATGGTGTTTCGGGGAAAGAAGTTTGATCGTTTATCTAAGAGCGGCTAAAGATGCCAGCTTCGGAGCTTAAAGATTTGATCTGGTTAAATTTTTGAAAAGCGCATAGATGAGCTTCCACTACGGCCTTTCCATAATAACAAACTAACGAGCGGATAGATATAAAACCTCAGAATTCTAGCGGGTATATTTACTGAAGTTATTATATTAAGCGAAGTCAATCGGCTAAGTTCCTTAAGATAGATCGAAACGTAGGGTAGTGAAAATCTATGGATTCTATAGATTAAGTTAACACTCTTGTTGAATTTATATCAAACAAAATCGTGCTTATAAACTTGGTTTCGAATTGGATCAAGCTTGAGTTTTGAAATATATTCCAAATTATCATTAATAAAATGGGTTTATCAAAGGAAAAAAACCAAGAATTGATCGAGTACGCTTACAACAATCTCTCTGGGATACCTAGAACTGACAATTATGAGAGAGCCATCAGTGGAATGAGATATAGTTCTTGGGACCCAGCTTTAATGAGGTCAATGATCGAAAGGCATGAGCTTATAAGAAAATATGGTGATATATCCATTAATGGAAAAAGTACTGAAGATTTCTTAGAAGAGAGATATTCCTATTTGAAGAAAATCTTTGGTAAAATACCTGATGATTCAGATTCCATTTATATAGAACCACCTTTCAATTGTGATTATGGTTATAACGTTTCCATTGGTAAACATTTTTATGCTAACTTTAATATGACAATCCTTGATTCGTCTATTGTAAAGATTGGTGATGGCGTTTTATTTGGTCCCAATGTCATGCTTTGTTGTCCAACTCATGATTTGGATCCTGTCGAAAGGACTGAAAATGATGTTGAGTGGGCAAAGCCAATAACCATCGAAGATGAGGTTTGGTTATGTTGTAATGTAACTGTTCTACAAGGTGTCACTATTGGTAAGGGTGCTGTTGTTGGAGCCAATTCTGTTGTTAATAGAGATGTTCCTCCTTATACATTATACGCTGGGAATCCTGCAAAATTTATAAAGAGTGTTGAGCCAAAAACCAAACATAATATATAACATCTATATAAGTAGTATACATGAATTGGTTTCAGTTAAAATATCGGCCCAATGTTTACCAGTATCCCAAACTTTAGTCATTAAGCTAAATGCCTTACAAGCTGCAAAACTTCCATTCCTGTTCAAAGACTCCAATCTCCCACTGAAAAACTCTTTAGTTGTATCATCCACCGCTTCACAACCTGCACTGAAAATACAGAACAAAGTACAGTAAGCAGCTGTGGTATCCTCGGGTACTCTTTCAAATAAAAGTCTTTGGATCTGCTTGATTATTGATTGGACTGATTTAGATTCTGGAGAAATTCTTAATACTCTTCTATAAATCTGAAGAACAGCAGATAACCCAAACAGAGCATTGGTAGCACGAAGGATTTTATAATCATATAACAATTTGATTCTAATATCTTTTGGATTCGCGAGTATCTGATGCTCAATATCATCTCTTTCGTTTTCTTTCTCATTCATATATTGTAGCAGATCCTCCTTAAGGTCAAGAGCCCTTTCGAGTAGCTCTATAGGAATTGTATGTTCTTCATATAAGAATGTATTCTCCAGTTCGGTAAATAATGCTATAATATCACAGAAATAATTCAATAGTTTAAAATCAAATCCCATCAAGGGATCAATATCTCTAAGATTTTCTCTATCATTGTGAGTTATCAAAGGACTTTCCCATGCCAGGAAAGTTTTGTCAGTTTCCACAAAGTTGGAAGTTGAAGCACACAGGTTCCCAATGGCATCTAAATAAGCAAACCAACGAGTGAAGAAGAAGGAGCTATCACCTTCATTCCCCATTTCAAATGTAACTTTCTTATTGCCTTCCATATGTTTGACCAAACCTCTAGCAAATATAATTTTCCTAGCACCATAATAATGAGCGCGCCATCCTTGGAATTGTCCACTGAAATTCTCATAAAAACTCAAGAGTAAGACTAAAGCTAATGTATAATCGGACTGTGATTCTTTTGTATCGGTTAGTTTCGAGTACAGATCTTTCAAAGATCTTGCTATAAGCCTATTCACCAGTCTTTCTGGAAATTCAATATTTTGACACGCAGAGGTTAACAAAACACTCGTAGCTATCAAAACAGATAAAACACCATCGGTCTCTGAAGTGATTGAGATTCTGGGTAGGATACATTTGAATGGATTTTCAGTGTATAATGAAGGGTTTGCTGGAGACAATAGTTCTGAAAAAACATGGATGTAGGTATGATAGTACTCCCTGAGTGTTGAATCTTGTAAAAGAACATCTGGTAATGGCTGGATCTGTAGGGGTATATCGAACTGTAATGATGGGCATTTGATTAGTTCTCTTGGTGATTCCAAGCTGAAAGCCCCATCTATATTATCTGTATGAGATGCGTCCTTAGGACTTAAAGACTCTTCAGTGACGTTTTCTACCAAGCTTGATGGTGTTTTTTGAAGGTTTGAAGCTATTGTGAAATTGATGAATCCATCTTGACAAGTGGAGTGCGAAACATCATTTATTTGTTCATCATTCTCATCTTTCTTTATCTGCTCCTTCGAGCTTAAAGGTTCAGCACCCACATTAAATCCCAGCCGACCGCCATCATATGGATCTTTCTTCTTCCAAGAGAGCTTCATGGAGTAATCACACGGCTTCTTCGCCTTTTGACATGCAACACAACTTGGCTTTTGTTCACCACATTTTCTTTTCAGTCGCTTGCAACGCTGACAACCTAGCCTAGACCTTTGTTTCTTCTTAGTACTAGCTTCCACAAGTCTATGAGTATCCGTGGACATTCTCTTTTATATTAATCAACATATATCCTTTCGGTTTGTTGAAGAATCAAGTAATTGAAATCTCAATATGTCCGCGTTCTCTTATCAGCTTAATTATGAAGATGGCGGTTTGAGCACTCATCTCGAAGAAAATACCAATTAAAAGTATCATTCATAAAGGTTTTTATTGAGAATAACTCAGGTGTGGCTACTTATTGAACTTCCAATAGATGCTTCGTATAAATGAAGTTGAATTGAAGTGGTTTTTAAAGTCAGAAGGCTTATGGAGTGGATCAGAGCTCAGAAAGTATATTAGGAACCAACTATGGTATTTATCCCCAAACTTCAATAAATCGCAATTTATCTAAGTTCATTCGTAGTAGTTCCCTATCCTTCGATCACCACTTTCTACATATGATTAGATGCCAAAGGATGCTCTTGAAATTTTTTCAATTTAGTGTTTCAAAGGTAAAGAAACATTTCAATTCTAGTCGGTGATACCAATTTGATGCCTTGAAGAAACTCCGATGAGTAGGCAATTATCCGATTGTATTTGGAACGATACAATTAAAAAACACTTGAAGTTCCCAGATTCGTCTGCTAGCCAATCAGAGTCACAGAGGTCACTCAAAGCGCACTCAATGATCGACAAGGATCTCTCTTTGAACTTTTACAAAATTCCACACCACGGTTAAAATCGAAGATCTTGAAAAAATATCCCAATCGTTCAACTTCAACTGTGGATCACTCAAACAGATTTTTATAAGTGAATAAAACCGCATATTTCATACACCCAAGTAGGAATCAAAGAGGAGCATATACAGATCTACACCATTGATCGTCTCAATTGATTCATCTTTGAAGCAATCCACACCACTTGGTGGATAGTATAAAAGAAGCATATAATGCTGGATTACCCAAGATACAACAGTATAAGATGATTGAACAATTTGGAAACCTTACCATCAAAATGGTGATGTATCTACAAGCATTTCTCACATCATTCGCATTAATACCCTCTATAATAGGAGCATCTATCAATGGCAATTCAACAGGACCAACATATTCCACACCAGTAGTTTCAATTAATAATGGCTCGATCGAGGGGAGCTATTTAACAAGTTTCAACCAAGATGTTTATCTAGGTATTCCATTTGCTGAACCACCAATTGGATCGAATAGATTCTTACCACCAAAAGCATATAACTCATCATGGTCTACAATAAGAAAATTTGACAATTATGGATATTCATGCTTTGCATCAAGTGGAACAGATGATGCTAATTTAGAACAATCTGAGGATTGTCTCACTTTAAACATTGTTAAACCTCATGGTTATGATAATGAAAGCTTACCCGTGGGTGTTTGGATCCATGGTGGTGGGTTCACAGATGGATCAGGCATTAGACCTGCTTATAATACTTCATGGATTGTTCAAAATTCCGTTAAGATTGGGAAGCCTATTATTGCAGTGACTATAAATTATAGATTAAATGGTTTTGGATTCTTAAGTTCCGATCAAATAAGCCAAAGGGGATTTACGAATGTTGGACTAAGAGATCAAATCAAGGCAATTGAATGGATTCATGAAAATATAGAAGGGTTGGGTGGTAATTCTGAACATATTGTAATATGGGGTGAGTCTGCGGGAGCCATTTCCGTGGGGAAACTTCTTAGTAATGAAAAATATTTAGGTGATTATATTAAAGGTGGTATAATGGAAAGTGGCTCTAATGTTTTCACAAATATTTCACCAGCAGCTACTACGGATAATGAAGCTGATTTCACATTATTATTGAGACATTTCCAATGCGATAATGCCAATGATTATATTGAATGTTTACAAAAGATTGATGGTAAAGAATTACAAAAAGCCTTCAATACGACAAATGGGATCTTGACGAATGGTGGGTATGGATTCCCATATATTGATGGTGATGTTGTTCCTCGATCTTCTTATTCAACTTTGAAATCTGGTAGAGGATTCTGGAAAGTTCCATTATTGATTGGTGATAACACTGATGAAGGTAGTGCTTTTGTTGATAGAACTTTAAACACCACTGAGCAAGAAGTTGAATATCTAAGAACCAGCTTCCCACATTTATCTAATTCGTCAATTGATCACATTTTGGAATTATATGGTGACGATAACTTAGAGAACATCACACCAAATGATCCAACTTATAACAACACACCAATAGCTTATCCTGAATCACTGGGATCAACTTATCCAACACTAGCCACTATAAATGGTGATTTAATGTTTATTGCCGGGTCCAAAATAACTTCAAAATTATATGCTGATCAAGGTATCCCAGTTTTCAAATATAGATTTAATGTTCCAACTTTGGAGACATCAAACTCATCATATTTAGGTACAACACATTATCAGGAAGTTGTTTATGTTTTCGATAATCAACAGCATCCAACAGATGGATCTGATGGGACAAACGTTTTCCCAACTTCAGAAGGTCCCAAAATCGCAGATGCAATTTCCAAACTATGGGCATCATTCATTCATGATTTAAATCCAAATGTCTCCCCTGATATTGGAGGATTCCAAATCAATGTACCAAATTGGCCAGATTATAGAGACAATAATGAGAATTATGTTTTCGATTTGAAAGGATTCCATATAGAACAAGATGATAAAAGAGCCGAACAATATGAGTTTATCGAAAGTATCATTCATCAATTGGATGGTTAAGGAAATAAATAATGAAATTAGAACAGAAACGGCTTTCCATAAACTTTGTAGATTATTGTAATAAAGGTAGTAACCTCCCTAATCAATATTATAATAAGAAATCATACATCAAAGGAAAGTTAGAAAATCCGGGGTTAAGTTTTCAATAGCAATCGAACTTATCTTTCAAACTTATTCAACATCAACAGAAGCACAATGTCTACTATTGCTGTGTTAGGGTTGAATGGGTTTTTAGGTAAACCAGTTGTGGAAGCCTTATTATCTGAACCATTTATTTCCAAAATAAAATCACCAATTCATTTGTTAACATTTTCTGATAAAAAGCCGTTTGATGATTCTCAAGGTGATGTTAAGTATTTTAATGTTTCCCAAGGATTTGATGAGGCTTTAAAAGGTGTTGATAGTATTGTTAATTTGACAGGGTTCCCCAACCCATCATCGGAACCTTTTTTAGATTCAATCATAAAGAATAAAATTGGATTGTATATTCCTTCTCAATTTGGTGTTGATCTAAAAGCTTCAAATTCTTTATTTCCTAAATTACAACAGGGAAAAGTGGATCATTCAAATAAATCAAGAAATGGTGGTATAAAGACTATTGATATATATGCAGGGTTCTTCTTTCTTGAAGTTAACAATCCATTTTTAACACCATTAGTTAAGATTGATGGCGGGAGGGCGATAATCTCCGGAGATGAATCTTTACCAGTGAATCCAACTTATTTAGTTGATGTTGGTAAGACAATAGCTTCTGTGTTAACATTGCAAAATCGTGATAGTTTACCAGATAGAATACGTGTTTATTCAGATCGAATCACTATTGGGGATCTAATAAATCGTTATGAAAAAATTAATAACGTTTCCTTGGAAAAAGTTTTGAAACCCGGTGATGAATATTTAGAAAAAATCAAGGATAGTTATAGGCAAAATGGGTTTGAACCAAAGGAATTCTTCCAATATATGGGTGGTATGTTGATAGCTGGTGAAGGTAATGGATTAATTTATGAGCAACAGAATGAAAGGGAGATTGTTAATCCCAATGAAGAATACTTCAAATGGACAAAGTTTGAGTATTGAGCTTACTTTATCAAGATGAGTCTTTCTTGTGCTCGTCTTATTACTCGTTACAAATTTGCTCGGTAATGTGCAATGAGGTGGCTATTTAAATGTTGAAACATATTAAATTTTTGTCCTAGCTCAAAAATTCAACGTTATTTTTTTTTTTTTTGAATTTGAATACTATTAATGCGATCTGTGATTGATGGTAGTGCTTAACCTTTTTGATCTTATCCTTTCACGATGATCTCTAAGAAATTGAGATCGTTTACTAATGTAATATTCATTTGCTGATGGTTGGACTCTTGTTAAGGAAATTTCTTTCAATGATTCTATAAAAACCATTCAAAATTTGACCTGAATTTAAAATCAAATCTGTTTGATGTATGAAATAATTAAAGGGTCTTTGTGGTATTTCACTATTTTCGGTTCTTAGAGTACATAATATTGATTTGAAAATTATTCCGCAAATATAAAAATGAATAAATTTACTATCAATTGGTTCAATTTCATCGAATTTTATCCTTGTTCAATAATTCAAATCTTGACCCATAAGTTTGGTCAATGATTAAATAATTAGCATTATCAAATATCACTTCATTCAGTTCAGTTAAATATGTACACGGTGTAGAATGATGATTTGATATGAAACCTGAAAATTTGAAATCATATTCATTATGAAAAGGAGTTTCTCTACCAAGCTCACATTTTTTTTCTGATGTGAACTGGCTTAAATAAAGATCTTTCCCTGTGAAGTTCTCATAGTTATTAACTAAATCAATATACTCAAACTTATACTGAACGAGTTGATTGGCAAATATAAGTTAATGAAATTGCAGCACTATGATGACACTCTAATAGAACGGTTATTTTTCAAATGAACAAGTCTAAAAATGTATTACAAGTTTTCTATATACTCTTAAATATTGAATATAAAATGAACGTGAACTTCCCGGAAATGGTTCGAATCACAAGAGCCTCTTGAAAAGATAATAATCTGGTATTATCTTTCTTGTTTTAATCCAAGAATATTACAAATAGGAGAATCATTGATCATAGCATGTTGCTGCTTTCCATTGGTGGCATTGATATCAATGATGGATCCATGACTTGACTTAAAGCAAATATAATAAGCAGTGGTTATAAAAAGGATCGAGATGGAAGATATAAGTAAGTGTTTCGTTACGAGTCGGTTACTTGAGGTGACTAAGTAATTTTCTTTTAAGGTTAAAACATTTTTGAAATTTTTGCAATCACAAATACAAAACAGAAATTTACTTTACAACATCATAAATTTATTCAATTTTATTATTTTCAGTTATTATAATATTCAATTCGAGGATTTCAGATTATCTCCAATTAAGCTATCACAATGTTGTAGATTGGCTTCCCATATTGAGGATGTTTGGTTATGATTTAAAAGCTTCAATTGTTATAGTCGGTCTTCAAATGTGACCGTTGATTTTAACCCCTAATTATTTTGTCATTCAAATGAAACCTTTAAATTGAACAATTGTTCTCATCTATTTTCGAACTAGCAGATGATGTTTCATTTATATCAATTACAATACAAGTGAGCATAATATTCAGTATTTCAAATTATCATTGATCTTGAATCTGGTTTATTACCGTTGTTTCCAAAAGTGAACTTCAATTCTATTGTAGTACACAAGCGATCGGTTCAATTGGTAAAAAACCCCAAATCAGTTTCTTTCATAACGAAACCTGTTCTACAATCATTGTTTCTTTAGAGAATTATCATTGATCGATCCATTGAAGCTCCTTATTAGTTATATGGATTTGTACTTGTCATAGTGTTCTTAACTCGGCGGCTAATTTAAGTATTTAAAGGACAAGAATTCCACTTTTTCTCTTCAAAGTTGAATTTTTTACATCTCCGTGTTTGTTTCACTTCACAAGTTTTAAACCTCATTTCAAAAATTGGTTAATTTGTCTCTCATCTACCAAATTCTGGTTTGTACAACTTGTCTCATATTTTACCTTATTTCGGTTTTATGAATTCATTATACCATTGTTTCGCTAGTGAGTGCGTATTACTTTATTTCAACAATACAACGGATCGATGTGAATAAGTAGATATCGATTAACAGCGATTGTTATCCTAATGAAGGTTGATTGAAATAAAAACCTTCATCACCTTTTTCAATGTCTTTGTAGTCAAAAAATAGGAGAGGATAGTAACATTAATAGGAAACTGATTGTTTTCTTCTGTATAAGTCGATCTCCTCCTTTTTCACAAATTTTTGCCATCTCTAAATTACTAGAAAGTCTTTTCAGGGATAATTAGGTCTAATCTCTATTTCATATCGACAGCCAATTCAATTCGATGATTCTGTTGATGACCAATACGATTGAACAGTTGCTCAATATTTACCCAATTAATTCCAAGTTTGCTATGATTATGTACGAGATTCGAAAACGTCGTTTTATCTTGTAGTAGATTACAAACTATAGCCAAAGAGCAACAGTTCTTGATTAACTATTGGTCATGTTATTTTATAATATTCACATAGTAAATCTGTGTGTTTCCAATTGAGATTTCATCAAACATTCTGCCAAAAGTAATAGTGTAATGAAGAGACTGGATGTGGAGCAATAAGAACCAACCCCAATATAGCCAACCCACCATTTGACAATTTGATACATTGAGAGTGGAAAATTCTTCCACCGTTATTATTATTTATCCATTCGTGTAATACAGACTCAAGATCTCCTTGACAGATATTAAATCTGTCATCAAAGTACCAAGAATAAGAAATATAAAAGGGTCAATCAGTATCAAGAAGAGAAGCTTCTTGATCACATGAACTTTCCAGTGCATGTTAATGGAAACGATAAATCTTACCAATATCTGACTTAGCTTGAAAGAATTTAATACATGAATCACTAGGTAGATTACCAGACCGGAAAAGATACGAAGGTCATTCAAATTCATGTGTAAATTTGAAGAACGTTTGAATCCTTGAATGAATGAAGAATCTGGATCTTCAAAGTTTTGAAATTAATACACTTTCGGAAAAGTAATAAAAGATCCAAATACTTGTGATGTTATCACTACAGTGACAAATGAAATGAATAGAGTGGAGCTCTCATTCCTTGTCTTGCTTGGCGGTGTTGCAGCTAAGAAACTCGGAATCAAGAAATCATGTTAAGTCGAGGTGTCTGACTGTATTTCAAAAGGATCTATTTTGAACATTGCTTGGTGATACGCTCTTGGCTCTTTGGCTCAGCGCAAAGTAACTAGCTCCAAACCCAGTTCATAAGAATGTGAACGTTTATAGAATCTTTACTAGTGTGCCTCTTCAACAGTTGGTGGACTGGCAATGAACGAGTCCTAAAATGAGAGATTCTCTGTCTTACTCGATTGTAATGAATGGTATAAAAATCATACATCTGGGAATTTTTTTGCTTTGAAGCACACATGCCATGTCTGCGCAAATCAGTTTGAAAACAATCTACCAGATCCTGAACATAAAGAAACAGAGGCTCTACAAGACCAGCAGTGTAACCAAAACAATTTAATATATTAATAAATATCTAAATCAAACAAAATTATATATACTAGCCTACCAGTGAGGTGGAGTATATAATAGAAATAAAAAAAACACCCCTAAAGCAAACCAACATCAGAAGATAATATTGAAAATATTCACAAAACAAAAAGACCAGCTTTCTTTTAAATCAGACGTCCATCTGTAGCACTGTTTTCAAGCTTACTTCAACTCATCATCGATATATCTAATCTTATCTTCATCAGCACTACTACTACCATTTGGAGCATCATGCACTGCAGCACTAATTTGAGATCTAACAACATGTAATTGGTCAGGATTAGAATTTTGCCATTCTCTTAATTTATAAGTTTGTCCAGTACAATCCCAATATAATCCTCTTAAAGTGGTGAAGATTCCAACACGACCTTCCCATAATGGATAAATACAAACCATAAATGCAGTAAAGAATAACCAAATTAATAAAACAGTGATCCAACCTGTAAAGAATTTTTTACTGAAAATATATTTGGATCCATATAATGGCATTGGCCAAACAACTAACAGGGCAACAGCCATAAAGATACAAATATATGAAGCGATTTTAGCAGCCTTGGCTAAATGTGCAGTTTCTTCTTCTAGTAATTTATCTTTATTTGATTGAGCCAATTGTTTACCCACAGTAGCAATTGAAGTGATTGGATTTAATTTTTCAGCATCCTCATTTGGTAATTCACCTTCAGCAGCCATGATTTCTTCAGTTTCATCAACTCTTTTGATACTTTTAAGAATTTCCCAATCAAAATCTGGATGTGGGAAGACATAAGTTAAAATTGGAATGAAAATAGCTGGTGATAATAATGAAACAATATTACCAATCAACATGACATGATCTTCAAATAAATTGTCATAAGTGACAGCACCATATAATGATTTAGCAGATGCTAACCAACCGATTAGCCCCATTAATGAACCACAAACTGGTGAAAATACAGAAGCAGCCCAGTTTTGCTTCCCCCAAAAGATTGTCAAAGAAGCTGGCAACACAGCAGATGAAATGATGACACCCATTAATTCATAAAGGAATCCCATACTAACACCACCATAATGTAATCCAATTGAAAACCCAACCATGGCTAGACCAAAAAAGATACATGAAGCATGAGAAATCATGATTAATTTCTTACCACTTGCCTTTGGGTCAATATAACATTTATAGACATCATAAGTACATAATGATGAAACAGCAATCAATTCAGCACTCATGGCAGATGTAACAGCCATGAAAACTAATAATAATGAGGCAACAGCACCACCTTTACCCAAAATAGTATAAGCGGCAACTGGCAAGACCAAACCTTCAGAGACTTGTTCAGGGGATAAAGTATTTGGATAATACATAAAACTTGGAGAGTCTTCCAAGCAACGACATGCAAGACCCATAGTTGTGGAAATCAAAGCTGGAATGGCAAACCAAGCAAGACCACCAAGAACATAACCTGGTAAAGAAGCAGCTGGAGATGCAGCAATGGCTTTATTCCAATAACCTTGATCCAAGAAAACAGTACCGAAGTTACCAACAATGTTGATAACAAAGAATAACCCACCAGATTTGGAATTGAAAGTTAAGTAAGAACCTTCATGATTTCCTTCAATTGGTTTTGTTTTAGCCAATTCGGTTAATTTATCATAAACAGCAGCTGGTGAGCCTAATAATGGAGAGGCAGCATAAACGGCAAATGCAAAGACAAAGATAATAACAACAATGACAATTGTATGGACATAATCTGTTAAGAAAGTTGCCTTAATACCACCAAACAACGTATAAATAACAGTACCTAATGGTAATAAGAAAATAGCAGCAACTGGGTGCATACCTGTAAGGAAATTAACAGTGGCAGATCCACCAGCTAATAACATTGCAGTAACCAAGATATTTGTAGCAAAGGCAAAATAGGTATAAATGATATGAGCAGTTTTACCATATCTAGCTCTAATGATTTCCAAATAAGTATGAGCACCTGGAGCAATTTGTTTAGATTTAATAGCTAATGTTGCGAAAAGAATAACTTGTACAGTGGCCCCAGAGGCGTACCAAAACCCACCACTAATACCATTTTTATAAGCTTGTGTAGTACTTTGTAGTAATGTAGCAGCCCAAGTCCATGAACTGACAACGGCTGCGGCAATCAATGAAGTGTTAACAGATCTACCAGCTGTAGCGAATTCTTCAGCAGTGATGATTTCCTTTTGATATCTTCTTAGGGCAAATGTTGTACCAATCATACCAAAGGCGAAAAGAGCACCAAGCCCAACAAGGACCGCATAACCTGCACTTTGTGGTAAAGGAGTTCCATCCAACATTGTGTATGATTTATTAATTGATGATCTTCAAAACTTTCCACACTACTTCATCTCGAGGAATCAACCCGACTTTATACCATCCATGATTTCATCTAACGCAGCACTAACTGCACATTCTCTCTGTGTCAATATCCAGATAAGCATTAAATTTTTTCTTGATAAGAAAAACGTACAAATGAAAAACCGCCTAACGAGTCGAGGTGTGCTGCGCGTACCGGAGATCGTTGTTGATAGTGTTTTGAACTGATCAATGAGGATTTGGCACGAGAGTTGAAACTGCTGGGGAGGGCCGAGGCACTGTACGGCTGTTCAAATGTGTCTGTTTGTTATGCTGTTGTATATTTGAGATGTCTTATATCGTTGTTCTGTATATCCAGGGCTCTTCCAGAAGGATTGACAGACTTCGATGCTTAGATCCATCACATTCAATCAAGTGGTTCATTCAGCCGGCCGTTGCAACTTACAACAGTCATGACTCAGGAGGTGATACATCTGACTCTTGCAATGAAACAGATATAGATCAGTGATATATTTACCTGAATTGTATTCTCCACTCTATTGTGTTGCATTGATGCATCGCTCTTATTACAACAGTAACAACTTATAGTATGGCAACATTCTTTTCATTGGCTCAAAAAATCACATCAAATCTTTGACAACTTCCCAACGGCGAAAAACAATTGGCGGCGAGGCGTGGATTACCTCAGCTGTTATGTAAGTTATACAACAGATTTTATCAGGGAAAATATTATACTTTATGATCATCGATGAGTTGGTATCTACATCATTAGCCGGTGATTGAAGAGGAAAAGGAGGTTATCTGATGGATGACGGTGAAAATTTTTTCACCTATGTGGGATTGGTGGTGCTACTGATCAATCGCCTTTAACGATCGGGATCATAATTGGGTTCTTCGAGATTCAGTTTTTTATGTTAAAGTGGAAAAGAACTGGGGCTAATAATAATTGGATTCAATGCTTCAACATTTTACAGAAGATTCTCTGGTTTTTTTTTTTTTTTGTGTCACCATTGTGCAAATATGCGGTACGTTCTCATTTTTTTTCCTTCCCCTTATTCATTATCTCAATTAGAATATTTTGACCATTGAGCATTCAATATCACAAGGGTCTCATCAATCCAGTCAAGAGATATACAGAAAGATGACCTTTGTAAAGCAGCCAAAACAAAAGAAGAAAGCACCCGTAACTCGACCCTTAATGCCGAGCCCTAAGGGAGACGAAAGTAGTGGAGAAGGTCGTTATATTAACCAGGATATCTTTATCTTCGATTGAAAGCTACAGGAGTCAAAATTGAACCAGGAAAGAAATGAATGGCCCTTTCGAAAAGTCTTTCGATGGAGCTCTTTTTACTTTGAGAATCTCAGTGCAAAACGGCTTCAAATTTGAACTTTTAATGAAGAATTGATATACAGTGCTTCAATCTCTTTCTCCAAGCCCTATCTGCACTTCCGATTGTCGTAGATATGCCTTCATGAATGTGGAATATTCAATCAACTGTTGGTGGTTGATTTAAAAATGTATTAGAACGATTGTTACATGACTAAGAACGATAATGATCCGAATTCATTTTATGAGGAAAGAGTATCATGTGGCTGAATATGGGATCTCCTGGTTATCTGTGGTGTAGGGTTGTGTACTAAACGCTTCTTGGCTAGGAAAAATGGGTGAAGAATACTAAAAGAACACCAGCACTATTAGAAATTAGATATTAATAAACCAGGAAATCTTGAAGACTTTGTAAGAAGGCCAATATGAAAGGTGTTGATAATGGGTCACAGATCCCTTGCTGTGGTGAAAATTCATCATGTACAGGGGCCTCATGCACTAGTAAGTCCTATTTTCAAAAGGTGTTAGATGCCTTGGCCTACCGTGATGAAAACTAACCTCTTCTAGTGGAGTGTGTGGAAAAAGTTGCCAGAGTTGAATGTCAAGCTTCAGAAGGTTCACATTTTGAATCTGAGGATGTTGAATCAGGTGCTAGTTGCAATGATTCTTGCTGTGATGAACCACAAGTTGGCAGTGTTAAAGAAATAACCGCGTCTTGTATCACTCATTTTGACAAGATTCTCAAAGAGTACAACAGATGTTTATCATTAGGTCAATGTTTTTGTCGTCAATTCATCGATCATTTGGATGGATGTTGTGGGAAAAGTACTTTGAACACTACATCAGTCTACCAAGATGAAGAATGTTTCAGCTTCTCCACTGGTGCTCGCGTTACAAATTCAAGAAAAAGGGAATTTGTTCCAAGATGTCGTTCATCTAAAAAATCCACCGTTGGTTCTTTGAACTCTTGTGTTGAATCTTGTTGCGAAAATGTTCATGAGATCGAAGTTGAAAATGTTTCGATCAATTGCGCTGATTCTTGTTGCGATGAGCCTGGTATCTCTGAAAGCTCAGACAAGGCCGAGGAGTGTGCTGATTCATGTTGTGAACATGATGATGACAATGATATGGAAGTCAAAGTGAAAACCGATTCTTTTTGCGGTCAGCATCAGGTTGTTGATGATGATGATGATGAAAGTTGTGTTGATTCTTGTTGTGATGCTAAAGAATCAGATAATGATTCGTCACGTCTCCAGAAGCGATCAAAGGTTTGTTCTGGGGATGATCCAAGTAAGACTGATACTAAATGTATGAACTCATGCTGTAAGGCTGATTCTAAGACGGTTGCGATTGAAAATCAAGACGTTGATTCCTGCTGTGATGAGCACATGGAGGCGGACCCACTAACACCACATGTGCCAGTCTCAGATCAAAATCCTCAACAGGAAATTGGTGATTTAGAAGCACAAAATTTTATTGAGCATGTTACCTTAAATGTTTCTGGTATGACTTGCTCTGGTTGTTCGAAGAAAATCAACAATGTTTTATCTAAAATTTCTGGAGTTCAATCCATCAATGTTCAATTTGTCACTGGAATCACAGAATTTTCAGTTGATAAATCACTAGTTGAATTATCACCTATTTTAGCCAAACTTTCCAAAGAGACCGGTTTCAAGTTCACCAAATTAGAGCGTGAATTACAAACTTTAGAAATTGTCACCTCTAGTTCCCATGAAGAACTAGAATCTAGCTTGGAGAAGCTTGTTGCTGGTATTGAGCCATCTGGTAAAGAGTCATTCATTATCACTTATGACCCTTTTCATGTCGGTGCTAGAGACATCTTTTCAAGAATTCCGAATGCAGAGCTTGCCCCTCCAGAGTTTAATGCCAGCTTGAAAGAAGGACGCAAGAAGCTAAAATCACTCTTTTGGAAATGTCTTGCTGCTTTAATCTTAGCTATCCCTGTTTGTGTCTTATCTTGGTCCGAGCCTTCAATCAGCTACAAATCTAAGTCCATTACGTCCTTAGTTTTAGCTACATTAGTGCAATTGATCTCTGTCTCTGAATTTTATGTGGGTGCGTTAAGAGAGTTACTTTACAGTAAAGTCTTGGAAATGGACATGTTGGTTGTTATCAGTATTTCCGCAGCTTATGGTTATTCTTTGGTGATTTTCATATTAAGACATTCCGGTGTTGATGTTGAGGTTGAGGAAATCTTTGAAACAAGTTCATTGCTTATTGCACTTGTTCTAGTTGGTAGGTTCTTATCAGCATTTGGCAAGGTGAAAGCTGTCAATTCTGTTTCATTGCGCTCCTTGCAAGTCGAAAAAGCTATCATCTTGTATGATAACATTGAAGAAGAATTCGATTCGCGTCTCTTGGAGCTAGGTGATCAGGTTGTAATTCCACCTCACTCAAGAATTGTAACCGACGGTGTGGTAATTCAGGGCATTGGATCAATTGATGAATCAATGATTACCGGTGAAAGTTTACCTGTGGAGAAGAAATTAGGAGCTGAAGTCATTGCCGGTACAGTTAATGGATCTTCAAAATTGGTTATACGTGCTTCAAGATTACCAGGGAAGAATAGTATCACAGATATAGCTTCTATGGTTGAGAATGCGATCGCAGAAAAGCCCAAGGCTCAAGAATTTGCCGATCTGATTGCAAGTTATTTCATTCCTGTTGTGATTGGGTTGGGAATATTTGTTTTCGTTATTTGGTTGATAGTTGGTTTCAAAGTGAGGGGTCAGTCATCAGGTAGAGCTATCTCTACAGCAATAACATACAGCATTACTGTTATAGCTATTTCATGTCCATGTGCTATTGGGCTTGCTGTTCCAATGGTTTTGGTTATATCAGGTGGGGTTTCTGCTCGTCATGGTGTTATAATCAAACAATCAACTGTTTTGGAAAATGCCTTCAAAGTAACTGATATTGTGTTTGATAAAACTGGGACCTTGACTGAAAATGAACTTGCAGTTAAAGATGTGCTATATAGCGATGTTTTGAAGAAGAGTTTTGTTATCGATCTGGTTTACTCATTGACTTTAAATAATGGGCATCCGGTCTCTGCTGGTGTTAATAATTATTTAAAAGAGCAAGTGTCCAACCCAAGTCTCAATACAGACTTGAAGGATATCAAATCAATATCAGGTGCTGGGGTTGAAGCTAAACTGAATGGTTCAAATGTCAAACTTGGGAACCCATACTGGTGTGGTGTTGAGACCCACAATTCTGTTAATTCCTTCTTGAATAAAGCAATGACTGTTTTATCTTTAACTGTTGAGGGTGATCTTGTTGCTTGTTTTGGTCTTGGGTCTAATCTTCAAAAAGATGCAATTGATGTTGTCAAGTATTTCCATGATTCCGGGGTTAATTGTCATATCGTTAGTGGTGATAACTCTAAAGCTGTTGAATGCGTTGCCGAAACCTTAGAAATTCCGTTACAGATGATTAAATCCCGCTCATCTCCAGCAGGTAAACAAGAGTATATCAAAGAATTAAAAGCCTCGAAATCCAATCGTGTCATCTTATTCTGTGGAGATGGAACTAATGATTCTATTGCTATTGCAGAATCAGATATTGGTGTCCAGGTTGGAACAGCATCTGAAGTTACCAAAGCATCATCAGATGTTGTGTTGTTGAATGGACTCGATGGGCTTGCTTATTTACGTAACATGTCCAAGAAGTCTTTCAATAGAATTGTTTTCAATTTTATTTGGTCTGGGGTTTATAACCTCTGTGCAATCATATTGTCTTCTGGTGCAGTTGTGAAGTTCCATATTCCTCCAGCATATGCTGGTTTGGGTGAAATTGTTAGTGTTGTCCCTGTGATTGTGGCAGCACTTACAATCTATTGGACCTCCGACTGAAGGCCTTTCTTCGACCAATAATTTTTTTTTCAGAAATATGACAGCTTCTTTCCCTCACTAAATGGAGGCTTTGATATCTAACTTACACTATATGACATCTATTTCACACTTTATACTCTATACTATATAACCAATTTATTTCACTACTCCAAATATATACAATACATTTTCTACTTATACCCGAAAAGGGAAGTCCATCTAGAAACTAAAATTACGTCATAATAAAAATTCCGCGTTCTGCCAAAATTCCGCAGCCAAAAATTCTTCACGAAAATCGAAAAAAAGCTTTAAATAAACAAATTCTGGGAAAATACTCTAGCTTGGCCACTTTAAACACGAAATTTCCTGACTTTCCCATCATTTTGCACTTGATTTATTTGATTTCTTAAGTACGAAAAGCTTCTACTTTCTCATAGTGGATCCTCAATCGAATCTGATAGATCCAATACTTAAGATCATCAAGTCTCACAGGACTGCACATTCTCTTATCTTATCACATCCCCCAGTTTTCATTGTTAAGTACCCCTGGTGGTTTTTGGTGAAACAGGAGCTGATCGCAACCAAGACCAATACTGATCAACAAGAGTGGGCCAGTGAAGTCATATAACCCCTTATAGAGAGCTATAGAAGAATAGATATCAATCAGTATAGTCTGATTTCTTGTTTTCCAAAGCACAGCAACCTTTAAACGGATTTTTTTTCATTCCTAATTTGACGGTGTTAAATTCTGACATCAAGAATAACCAAAAATCAATAACAACAAAGACCAATGTTCCAAAATGACAGACCATAGTGAATATCAACAACTGACTCTAAAAGAGAGTTACCTAGTGGGGAAACCACTTTTATATTTCACAACATGCTTTGTTAGTACTGGTGTTCTTTTATTTGGATTTGAACAAGGTGTAATGTCTGGTTTATTAACAAATGAATTATTTAAAGGATATTTCAATAATCCTTCCAGCGCAGCAATTGGTACCATGGTTGCAATTTTAGAAATTGGTGCCTTGATTTCATCTTTATTATCAGGGAAAATTTCGGATAAAATTGGTAGACGTCGTACAATTCGTTATGGTGCTTTAATATTTGCCATTGGTGGTGCCCTGCAAGCTTTAACTCCAACTTTAACATTTTTAACAATTGCAAGATTCATCTCAGGGTTAGGAGTGGGGCTTTTGACAACAGTGGTTCCAATGTATCAAACTGAAATATCCCCTCCTCATTCAAGAGGTCGTTTAGGTTGTGTTGAATTTACTGGTAATATTTTCGGTTATGCAATTTCTGTTTGGGCTGATTATTTTTGTTCATTTTTAGATTCTAATCTTGCCTGGAGACTTCCATTATCAATTCAAAGTTTAATTGCCATTGCGTTATGGTTTGGTTCTTATGTGATTGTGGAGTCCCCTAGATGGTTATTAAATCATGATCATGATGCTGAAGGAATTGTTGTTATTGCTGATTTAACTGCAAACGGTAATGTTCAAGATGAACGTGCCAGAGCAGAATATCGTGAAATTAAGGAGACTGTTTTGTTCCATAGATTGGAAGGTGAATCATCGTATCGTTATATGTTTAAAAGATATAAAAAAAGAGTTTTCATTGCAATGTCTGGTCAGGCTTTTGCTCAATTGAATGGTATTAATGTCATTTCTTATTATGCTCCATTAGTGTTTGAACAAGCCGGTTGGAAAGGTCGTGATGCTATTTTGATGACTGGGTTCAATGCAATTATTTATGTTATTTCTACATTACCACCTTGGATCCTTGTTGATAAATGGGGGAGAAGACCAATTTTATTATCCGGTGCAATTGTTATGGGTGTTGCCCTAACAGCTGTTTCGTATGCCTTGTATGTAAATACTGAAAAGACAAGACATTTAGTTGTTATTTTAGTGTTTATTTTCAATGCTGGATTTGGTTATTCTTGGGGTCCATTACCATGGTTATTACCTTCTGAAATTTCACCATTGAGTATTCGTGCAAAGATTGCATCATTAGCCACTGCGTCTAATTGGGCTTTCAATTGGCTTGTTGGTGAGATGACTCCTATTTTACAAGAACTTATCACTTGGAGATTATATTTGATTCATTCTACTTCATGCTTCATATCATTTTTTGTTGTTTATTCTATTTATCCAGAAACTGCTGGTGTCAGTCTTGAAGATATGGATTCAATTTTCGATGATAGAAGTTCAACATTCAGTTTCCATGGCTCAACTTATGAACCAATTGATTCTGAAATTCAATCAGAAGTCAGTGGACAACATTTATCCAATGCTGCATTACAAAGACAACAAGCCTTAACTAATCCAACTGTTGATTTCACAAATCCATTATTAACAAGACAAAAATCTGAAGCATCATTTAGAAACAATTTGATTCCACAGGCAATTCCAACTTCTCAATCATCAGCATTGAGTGCTGAACCTCCAGGTATTGAAGAAATTGTTAAATATAAAAATAGTGATCAACATTCTCTTTCTTCGTCAATTAGAAGATCTAGTGCTACTGTTGGTTCATTCATGGGTAAAGTATTTAAGAAGAAGAAGAAGAACACCACAACTGATGAGAATGAAAATGAAAGTGTCTTTGGAGAATCTGATCAAGAATCTTTAAATTCGACATCCGAAGTATGATCAATAACCTATACACCAAGAAAAGAAAAACACCACCTCCAATCCCTTCATTATTATTATATTACTATTATGATTATTCTCATAATGTTTCAGTTCAACTCGTTTTAGTACGTGTATTTGATTTCCATCTTTTTCACATTATATTATTATTTTTTTTTATAAGTTCTCAAGTTCTGCATCTGTATAAAAAAAGCACAAAACATCTACAGTTATTCCTATTGTTTATGTCAGAAGTATCAATATATCCGATTTATTCCCCATGTACAAGTTGTGTATCAATTAAAAATATGTAGAAATCAATTTGGATCTGGTAGTCTTCTAAAACATTTCAAGAATTTATCACCTTTATTTCTTTCAACTTTTTTACCTTCTTCTGTACTATTGTACATGATTTTAACACATTCATCATTTTTTTCAAATTCTTCATCTAATCTTTCGAATAATGGATGTTCATCAAGATGTTTAACCATCCAATCATGTAAATCTTTAACATCTGTTATAGTATATATGATACCTCCTTCTTTTAAAACATAAGCATATTCACTTAATAAAGTATTTGTAATGATTCTAGCCTTATGCTTTCTTTGTTTAAAATGAGGATCAGGGAAACAGAAAAACATTTTTTCTAATTGTGATTTTTGGAAAAAATTTGGTAAAAATTTCATTGCATTACCTCTCAAGACATTAATATTTTGATAACCATTTGTTTCGATATGTTTTTGTCTTAGAGCAATTATACGATCTTCAACGTAATGTGTCACTTGAACACGAATTTCCATTCCTAATATTAAATTATTTGGGAATTGTGGTGATAAATCAATCATTAATCCACCAAATCCACATCCAATATCTGCAATTGTTACTTGTTTAGTTAATTTTTTAGTTTCTTCATCAATGAAGTATGGATAAAATCTTTCCCAATCCATATCATCTGGACTCCTTGGATATTCTAATTGATGATCTGAAAATGGATTTGAATGAGCTCTTTGTCTATAAAATCGTTTTCTTGGTAATTCAACAGCATCTTCTGATTCTTTAATTGATTCCGCATCTATTCTCACATGTTTCAAGTTCTTTCTTTTATTTTGTTGCATATCACGATATGCCTGTCTCTTCTCAGAGGCCTTCTGTGATCTTGGATCTTCACTCATCTTTTATATTCTAACGATCTTGACCTATCTTCCATATCAATATTTATGTCTTATAAAGCTCATCGCATATTAAATTTTTTTTTTATTTGATAGATTCGAGGCGTGGTGTTCGGATGTACATATAACCTGTTATAAACAATTTTAATGCCAAATGTATTTATTTATAAAGACATACACTGTTTTAATATACAAACCAAAAAAAAACACGCAGCTGCAATATGAACAAAGATATAAAAGAACTAACTTAAAAATGTATAAGGAAACCAACCGCCAAATATGTAATAAATGTGGATAAAATCTAAAATCAATTTAAATCAAGAACTAGAGGAGCAATAATATATAGGTATGTTACACTTAATATATCTAAAAAAACGTTAAACTGTTTTATGCCACTGCGGCAACTGAATCTCTCTCTTTTCTAAAAGCAGCTTGGTGAGCAGTGATAGCAGTTGGAGCATTATTTTGAGCATGAGTATTTGGATTTGGAGAAGGTTGTTGAGAGATTGGAGGAGAGACTAAAGAATTCAAATTTGAATAAGAGTTCCCTGATAAGGGAGAACCAAATTGATTTGAAGAAGATCTTAATCTTGGGGATTTCAAGATTGGAACGTTATTTGAAGGGGAAGTTGACAAGTTTTGTAAATTAGTTGCACTTGGAATACGCAAATGACCATTACCTCCCGTAGCATCATTTGTTGCATTTGGAGGTAAATCAGAGATTGAAAAGGCATATTTTGGAGTTGATTCAGGATCGATTTCAAAATCAGGAATTGAATAATTATTAAATTTGATTAATGGATCTTCAAAATTAACTTCATTAATTAAAGAATTTTTCAAATCTCCAAATCCTTTGAAATTTGAATTTGGTTTTGAATATAATTGTTTGATTTGATTTGAAAATAATGAATAATAATCAAAAGATTCATCATCTTGAACAATTGTTGACCAATGAGATTTAATCAACTGTGAGGCAATTAAAGTTGTTAAATATTCAGTATGTGGTAAACTTGGCAAGCCAAATAATAAAGATTGAGGATCTGTCTTTTCAGCAATTAATCTTTTCGGACGACCATATAATTGGAAAGAATCATATAAAGGTAATAAAAATCTAATTAAAGTTTCGAAATTTTTAACACCATTATGAGGTTTTGGTAAGATATATAACGAAGTGTTATTGATACTCCAACCTTTTATTGATTTTGATGAAGTGATTGAAGAGATAGAGGTTGATCTTAGATGAGATTTAGAAGCTCCACCAGGGGTTGCTGAATTTGATCTTGATCTCAACCCAGTTGAAGTAGGTCCTGGGGAGGATGATTTGATTGAATTTGTTCTTGATAATGGAGAGGATGGGTCTTCAATATCATCAATTGTTAATCCCAAGTTGAAGATATTGACATCACCATTTAATTTCAATAAAGTTGAGTCATCGATTAAATCAACATGATTTGGATAAACTGCAAAGCAAGATTCAATAGCATTAATAGAACAGATCAAATGTTTTTTTAAAGCTCTTGAAGAGGTATAAAATTGAATAGAACCAGTTTTAGCATTTTTTTTCCTTGATTTATCACTTGGTGTTATAATACAAAAACATCTAATCCAATTTGAATTTTTAGAAAATTTGATATTACACCATTCTTCAGTTTGAAATCTTGTTTCAGCCATCAAGACATGAACATCAGATAGTAAAGATGCCTTTGAACTTAGCAATGAGGCAGTATAACCTTCATTCAACTTGTTGAATTCATAATTTGATAATTTGATAGCACTTAACCAAATTGTTAATTCATCAATTGAATCAAATTTCAAATGATACGCCAATTTATTTGATGATGATAAGATTAATGAGATCTCAGATTCAACAAGTTTAACCGTAGCTTCTAATAGATTGATACTAATTGGTTTAAAACTTGATTCTAAACCTTCTCTATAAAGGAATAGTTGATTTCCCTTAATAATAGAATCGACTAATTGATAAGACAAATCTTGTTCCACGCCACCATCATTTTTTTCGACATTCAAATAGACTTGTCCCTTATGATAAATTCTTGCAGATTGACAATTCAGTAAAGTAACGATTGGTACAAGTTCTCTTGGGATATTTTGTTTATTGTTCAAATTGTTGTATTGGGCATAAATGTTGGAGTTTGAACCAGTCAAGACTGATCCTTGAGAGGTCAACGAGGTTGAAGTTGAAGGGACGTTGTCTGAACTGTCGGTTAAAGGGTAGTTATTTGAAGAGTTTGGTTTAACTTGAGGAGATGGTTCTAGTTGTTGTTCAACTTGTTGTTGTTGTTGTTGTTGTTGTTGTTGTTGTTCAACTTGTTGGGTTTGCTCCTTCTTTTTGAGCTTAAAGAGGTTCTTGAAAGCCATATCGATGTCCAAGGGTATGAGTTGGTGGTGGTAAGCTTTCCTATACTAGCGAAGGACAATGATTGAAAAAGAGATCAATTGGGGATTAGATCAATGATTTAGTTGACTGGGGTGTCAAGTTTTCTTATATTGCAATAATATTCACAGCCTTTAAGTTGTTCCTTTCACTTGACGTTTTAGCTTAACTAATCGAGCAATGAGCAAACTGGCAATCTCTACCAAGAGCAAGTTGAGAGTAATAAATTGATTAATATCTTGTTTTACCTTGTTTTACTACCAAGAATTATGTGTAATATCTTGGAACTTCTATCACGTTGCGGTTTGAATTCTCTTGACTTTGTTATATAATTCAGTTCAACTACTTTTTTACACAGATGGAATAAACGGTATCAGTTATCTGCAGATGTAATATTTTTAAACGAGCACTGTGGCCAATCGAGCACTACGCAGCCAAAAATAAAACCACACTTGTCGTCGATTAATTTATTAAACACAACTAATCAACAAATTCATCAACAAATTAATCAATCCTACTAAATTATTCATAATTCATTAAATTTCTCTTCATCTTTTGCTCGTTTTCTGACAAAATCTTCTTTTTTTTTTTTTTTATTTTTTTTGCTTCAATTTCAACTTTTCACAGCCGAATCAAATTTCACGCAATTAGCCGCTTTAGGAAAACTGCCCGATTAGGCGATTGTGTCTGAGCCAAATGGCTTCAATTTTGAATTTGCACTAGTTAATCGTTTCTTTATTGCTTCGTCAATTCCTTCATCGTTCATTATCTTCTTTATAGAATAGAGATCAAATCGTGTTAGACCATGGATCTGTAGCTTATGGAAACTGGTGAAAAAGTCGTTCCCGTAGTTCTCATTACTCACAACGATAACGGATTTAATCAAGTGCAGTTTCAGCCAATTTGGTAAGGGGAATTCTTGTTCTAATGATCCATTTAATTCATATATAAATTCTGAAACTTTATAATGTCCTTTAATAACTTGATGATTATTCAATTTCTCACTTAATGCCTCATTATCATCACTTTGAACATAAAGACTCAATCTCTTCGGACAACTTGTTAAAATAGCCCCATTTATAACTCGTTCATGTAAATATTTGAAATCTGTAATATATATAGGTTCCAAAAATTTGATGGATAATTGTGTATCTTTCGTTTCCGAACTTCTCCAATATCCATTGTTTGACGTTAAGACAATGAATGGAGATTGTCCTTGTTGATTATAAACTTGCTCCAACTCATCAGATACATTCTCTTCAGATATAGAACTCTGTTTAAACCATCTTGATAATAGCCCTCCACGAGTCTTTGGTTTGAAAGTGGATGATGTTAAATAATTGATGATTCTTGCCCCAGAGATCGCTTGGGCATAATTGATCTTCCCAATCTTATTAGATTGATTATATTCTTGACCAACCAATTGATTGGGTATCCCACCCTGTTGTTGTATTGGTTTGTTATTTGCATTCAATTTCTTAATCTCATTAATCAATTTCTTTTTATTTTCTTGAAATTGTAATTGAATTAATGATAAAATTTCCTCTTTATTTAAAAATCCAATCTTATTTGAAACAATCTCTTCAATATAATTTTCAATAAATTTTTCATAATTTAATTTAAATTCACGATCATTCATCATTTGATTATTCAATATAATTTCAATTTTTTTATGTAAAAAATCAGCAAATTCAGGAATAATCTTAACATTGTTATTTTGATCCAATATTATCGGTATTCTTTCATCTTTAATCTGTGAAATAAGATCTTCAAACCTTATACTTTCCAATTTCCCAATTATTTCATTATTATCCCTCTTTATTAATTTCAATTCATCATCAATACTGGAAAATTTATTATTAAATTCATCAATCTTACCATCCAAATAATGACGGAATTCATGCAGTTTATTCTTATTCTTAGTATTAAGATCATTGATTTGCCATTGTAAATGTTGAATCGATTTAGAAATATCTCCAAAGGATTTGATATTGGTTAAAATTTCATCATTCCCATTGCTAAAATTTTGGGAATTAGAGGCAAGATATGAAATGATTAATAAATTAATCAAGAACCCACCAAAATATAATGAAAATTTAAACCAATTCTTTTTGATTTGGAAAAATATTCGGAAAATAAATTTCAGTATTATCGTTATTAAATCTCCTTGAACTTCTTTTTCCTCGCCTTCCTCCTCATCCTCCTCAGCAAATAGAGTTTCTTTCACTTTTTGATCTTCATCATAATCATAATCACCTTCACTTTCATCACCTTCATCACTTTCTGACACATCTCCTCGCTGATCATACTGTTTCTTGAACCCGGTATACTTTTGATTCAGTATACTCGGGTCAATCTCATATTCCGCTTCGATATCATCATTCCCGTCCAGAGCATCCGTACTAAACTGAAACGTCTTACTCATTGCGCCAATTGATACACCACCAATGTCAATCTTGATCTTTGATGATCCAATAACTCATTAAAATCTTTTGTTTTGTTTTAACGCGTAAACAATTGAAAAAGATTTCGCGAATTATCGGAAATTCCATTGGAATTACACACAAATTTAGATATTAAACAAATTGTTTGAATGAGAATAGAATAGACTGTTCCATTATATCAGGCAAACTCAGCAATCAATTGTAAGTTTTGAATAGACTCTGTATAATCCAATCGGTTATCTACTCTTTATATAACTATGGTTGCCTTACTGGGCCGACTGTGTGAACAATGGCTGCTTGAGATTAAATTGAATATCACAGCAACAACACCAGGAAAAAACTACCAAATTACTCTCGTCTATCTATAAAAAGATTAACAACTGAATCAATCAAAAAAAATACATATTCTATACACTTATATCAACAGATAGAAGCCTATCAGTTAGAATTATTCAAGTTCACGTGACCCACTTTTTTTTTTTCGATTGGTCGCGGAAGAAAAAGGCCAATCAATTAATACTCATCTCAAAATTGACTCAATCTTAATATGGAAACTGAAACTTTTGAATTGTTATTCTCTTGAGAAACAAAGCCTTGGAAACACAATGGGGTTATACAAAAAGGTTGAATCACAACCAGAGAATCCGTTTGCCAAATTAGTTCAAAACCAAACAATCGTCGAGATCCCAGAGTTTGAATTGGAATCTGGGGAAGTATTGAGAAAAGTCCCATTAGCCTACAAGACATGGGGTCAATTAAACGAGGCAAAGAACAATTGTTTAGTAATATGTCATGCCCTAACTGGTTCATCCGATGTATCTGATTGGTGGGGGCCTCTTTTGGGTCCGGGGAAGGCTTTCGATCCAACAAAATTCTTTATCATTTGTCTAAATTCCCTTGGGTCACCATATGGTTCTGCAAGTCCTGTTACAAATGATCCAAATACAGGTGAAAGATATGGTCCAGAATTCCCATTATGTACTGTTAGAGATGATGTGAATATACATAAGTTAGTATTGGATGATTTAGGAGTTAAACAAATTGCTTGTGTTATAGGTGGCTCAATGGGGGGTACTTTAGTTTTAGAATGGGCATATTTAGGATCTCAAAATAACTATGTCAAAAGTTTCATCCCATTGGCAACAAGTGCTAGACATTCTGCATGGTGTATCAGTTGGAGTGAAGCTCAACGTCAATGTATCTATTCTGATCCAAAATATCTAGATGGTTATTATGATCCAAATGATCCACCAAGTGCAGGATTAGGTGCTGCAAGAATGACTGCATTATTAACATATCGTTCAAGAAATTCATTTGAATCAAGATTTGGTAGAAAAGATCCAAATTCAATCAAGGATAAAAATTCAAAACCAAACTTGGCAAGAACTCCTTCCACTCCTCGTGAGGAGAATTGGGCAATTCATAATGAAGGTCATAGATTAGGTAGAAAATTATTAAACAATAGTAATAACGGTACATCAAATTCAACAACTTCATCACCTATCCGTCCAAGATCAGAATCCCAAGATTCAATAGCATCAAATACATCAACAACATCATCAGCACATCATAAACATCAAACTTATTTCTCTGCCCAAAGTTATTTACGTTACCAAGGTGAAAAATTCATTTCAAGATTCGATGCTAATTGTTATATATCAATCACAAGGAAAATGGATACTCATGATTTGGCTCGTGAACGTGAAAATGACATGGAAACAATATTGGCATCTTTAAAACAACCTGCCTTGGTGATTGGTATTAGTTCAGATGGATTATTCACTTATACTGAACAAGAGACTTTGGCAAATTATATTCCAAATGCTAAATTGGTTAGAATCAATTCTCCAGAAGGTCATGATGCCTTCTTATTGGAATTCGCAGCTATCGATAAATTAGTTATTGAATTCTTGACTGAAAATTGTAAAGAAATCGTTGAGGCCCCAGGTATTGAATGGAATGAAGAGATTGATGAAGTTAAAGATTCTGTGTTTGGAGAAGCTGAAGATGTTACTAATTGGTAGATCAAATATAAATAGAATTAATAATATATATATGGTTATTCAGTGACTAAACATTTACATATAAAAAATATCATTCAAATCGATCATTCATTAATAATTAAATACATACTCAAAAAAACGCCAATTGTCACTATAACATTATAATCACAATCCAATAAAAGAAAAATTAATATACATAATTCAATTTCATACCAGTAACCAAGACCCTTCCTCTTCCAAATCTTTCTCTCCTTCAACTTGTTTAGCAACGTCATCAATCTCATTAATATTCATAATCTGACCTTTTGATTCTTCATCAATCAATTGTTCTTCCTCAGTAGTAATTGTAAATCTCTTCTTGTTCTGAATTAATTCTTTAGCATACTCTAATTCCCTATAAATAGTATCAATCGCATTCGAAACACCATTCTCTTTACGAATCTTTTCACCAATATTCTTGGCTTTGTTGATCATTCTATTATTAGTTGTAGCTTCTTTCAATGCTTTTGATAACGTTTCCACATTTAATTTTTTCAAGGCAATACCAGCTCCAATATCCTCAACTCTATTGGCATAGAAAAATTGGTCAGCAAAGAAAGGTTTAATAATTGTTGGTAATCCAGCTCTTAATGTTGCACCTGTAGTGCCAGACCCTCCATGGTGAACAGCTGCATCAATTTGTGGGAATAACCAATCATGTGGTAATGCACCAGAATTGAAAACTTGATAAGGTAAATCAATTTCTACAACATTCGACCCACCCAGCCTTTCTGACCAACCTTTGTTTAAAATACATCTAACATCTGCATCCAACACTGCATCAACAACGGCTTGGGTCAACTCTTTAGGATTGGAAACAACAATAGAACCAAACCCAATATATACCAATTTCTTCCCATCAATACGTGCTTGATTGATAAAGTTCAATAACGTTTGTGGGGGTGTATAGTCAATAGCTTCATCCAAAAACCAATAACCAGTAACCTTAACCCAATCATTAAAATCAACAGGTGGTGGGAAAACAGTCGGTGAAATGTTATATAAAAACGGAACTTTATTTTGCTGTAACATATCAAGATTCGTCTTTGGTAACTTCAAAACCTCTTTTCTCCATTTATTAACTTGGCCACTTATACCTTTCCAGAAGACATTTTCAAATAATACGTGTGTTAAATAATTATAACTTCCACCTTTCTTCTGTTCAGGAACAATAAAAGCATGTGGATAGGCTCTTGTGCGAGTCCATGGCATAGTAAAAGCTCTTATGTAAGGTATATTCAACGCCTCCGCAATATGGATACCAGCCATTGCGGATGGTGATTCAATCAAAAGGTCTGTGTCTTGACAAGCTTCCCAACTAGAAGATAACAATTCAGAAATCCATCCTCTAAATTTACTTGAGGCCTCTTTGATAAGACCAACATTCATAGAACCATGTGAAACCATAAGTGACATCAATTCTGTTGGATTACCTGCGATTTCTTTAAATTCTAAACCATGTTTTAAAATCCATTCTTCAAATTCTTTATGAGTGACAATTCTGACAACATGGCCTTCTTTTTTCAATCCTATCCCCAAGGCAATATATGGCTGAACATCTCCTCTAGATCCAATCGTTAAAAGAGATATTCTTAAAGAGGTAGAAGGTTTAATACTTGTCTTGAGTAAAGGGTGATCTTCAATCATGATAGGAACCTCCACACCAGTATCAGAATGAATCTTATCTTCAAAGTATTGGATCTTAGCGGCTTGTAATTTACCACTGGAGCTTAGGATAGATTCGACATCTGCAGACCCAGCCTCGGTGTTTGAGTTACTGTTTCTATCTAATTGTCTCAATAGTAAAAATTCACAGTCATCCCTTGCGACATTTGTACCAAACTCAAAAAACAACTCTTCATGTCCATAGATCACAACAACAAGTCCTGAATAACCAAATTTAAAACCTTTCTCCTTATATATATTTTCAATATCCTTATAAGGTAGTATCATCTTAGTATGAAAGCCTGGAACCAAAGATCTGAAGCACATCTCTTTCGCTCCCAAGTATACTTTACCGTATATTGGAACATTACGTTGTAAGTGAGCATAATAAGCAGCAACCAACAAATTGGTTTCTGGTAGTGCAAAATGATGCTGAAATCTCTTTGTAGCTTCAAAACGTTCTTGTGGAGAAGCTAAATACTCATCCTCTGCCAACCCTCTCTCCAATGAATTTTTTTCTTCATAGTGAACTGGACTTGAGGCCCACATAAACGAAGCAGATTTTAAAACCTTGGGTGTAAATTTCGTTATGCTAGTTCTTGCATGGCTCAAAGTTTTGACCGGATTGATATATGAAGGTAATAGTGATCTCGAATCCTTCAAGATTGGAACTTCCTGTTTGGAAATAAAATCTTCGGGCTGTACATCCTTGTCCTCGCTTACTTCACTATCGGTGGTTTCCAAACCAATCTCTGGAATCCCGCCTTCCAGTATTTCTTCTTCATCTTCATCTTCAATAGCAGATTCTGGAACCATATACCGTTCAACAACCGGTTCATTCACTTTAAACCTCGAAGATATTGGAGAGTCTGTACTAACCACTGCTGATACTGGTGAAAGTGGTGGCGATAAATCATTGAACGTATTTGCAGAAGTTGGTGAAGCATTGCTACCAGCTCTTGATCTCGATTTACTCAAGACTTTCTTCAATGGAAATATAGTAGAAGATCTTGACCTTTTACCAGCTATATCCAACCTTGCTGTACTATCCACTATACTATCAGGAACCCTCGTCTCATTCAGATTGGAGTACGCTGTAATTGCCTCTTGAACAATTTTGACAAATTCGGGCCCAGAGTTGAAGAACATAAAGAAATAGTCATCAACAGCAAACGAATCAGAGTTTTCCAACACTTTAACTTTCAATGTCTCTGCAGCCTCAAAAATTGGCGTCTCTTCTAAATCTAAAATATTTTGTAGTGGAACTTTAACCGAGACACTATCACCTTTATTTCTACTTGAAAAGATATGTTTCTTCAACAATCCAACCCAAGATCTGGCAGCATGTGATGAATCAGCTTGAAATTTGTAATTTTTGGATTCTGTCAAAATTCTAAACCAAGTACCCTTAGTCACTCCACTGTGTGGTATTATTCCTGGTTCATTTATGATCTCAGCTCTCAAGGCGTAATTCAAATCAATAGTTAGGACAGGAAAGTATAACTCAGTAGAGCTTGTGTATAATGAAAATGTTTGATCTTTCAATATAGCCCAGTAACGAACTTGTCTAGGTGTTAATGATTCCATGGCCAAACTACCTTTCAATGCGACTTTATCCTTTTTCTTCCTTTGAAGGAATGCGAAAAACAATAAATGGGATTGTGTTAGATAAATATGACCCTGTAGCAACACATCCTTCAATAACCAGCACGGAAAATCAGCTAGAAAGATATCGTCTGGACTGATCTGGAAAACATCTCTCAACTTCTGGCTTAAAGCAACGGCCCTTTTCTTACAATCATTCATATCTCTGGAATGCTCACCAAATTTTTGGGCAATGGATATTTCAAATAACGAAGGAGCTCTTTCTAATGATGGAAAATCTTCGATATCGGCATCAGCAATTTGATTTTCTTCTTTAAATTCGTCCTGCTCGTAAACTTCGTCTTTTGAGTCTCCATCCGGAGCGGTATCAGCTTCATGATCAACAGAATCAACAACAGCATCAGAGACCTGGTGCGATGATAAATCAGGCACTATATTCGATTCTGTCTTCTTTTCAGTAACGGAGAACCCGGTATTTTCTACCTCGTCATCTTCATCTATAATATCTTGTAAGTTCCCATTGTACATACTGGCGGTTGTCAACATTGACACAAAACTTTTCGCCATCCCGGATGGTCTGGCAACGTCAGTTTCAACAGCTATGGCTCCATGACTTGGGTCTGAAGCTGATCTAGTCGTTGTCCTTCTTAGTAGAGTATGTGTCGTATTGGATCCTATTCTTGTCAAGGATGTGTGAACTGATTGAACAGAAGAGGCCAAAGGTGATAGCGACCTCTTCATGGGTGGTGGTGATAAGGCCGCCAAACTCTTAGAGGCGGAACGGAAGCCCTTGTTGACACGCTCTGAGATAGGGGAGCGACTTCTCCTGCAAAGCTCCTTGTCAGGACTAGTTTCCTCCATCTTATCTGGTGCTCATATGAGTTCTATCTTGTGTGAATTCTTATATTGGCGATGTTGTTAGCTTTGTTTCCAGATCTCATTTCTATCAAAAGTGGCTCCAGTTTTAAATTAAATTAAATTAAAGCGCTTGTTGCGGTATCAGTAGTTTAAATGTTAAGGACACTCTTGTTATATTAATGGCACGCTACTATTGGCAGTACAGCGTGTCCCTACAAGAAGAAGTAGCCATTAAACATTACTCTATTATCATGAACTATACATTACCTCATTGCTTTTGTTACTCTAGCTGAATCTGTTGGTTTCAGTTGTATACCACAGTCTGTAGACTTCTTTTACTATCCAAGACCTCTTGTCTCACCTCTTCCAAGGCTCTTAGCTCAGATCTCCCGAAAAGATATGAAATCAACCCATCGATCACACCTGTTACACCAATAACAACACTAGCAAAAACCCAAAAAACGGAGGACCATGAAGCTATGGCTGAGGTGAAAGGAGCAATTATATGTATTCCAATAATCAGAATGATGGAAATAACAAAATGCCATCCCCTCCATTTCTTTTGCCATTTGGAAGTTTTAGTATACTCATCCAATAACTCCAACATTTCTTTATAGTATTCACTTCTATTCACTGACATGCTATTTGATCTTCTGAGTGCCTTGTAAGAATTCTTAGATAATATTTGTAAAGTACAGGAATAGGCAAAATGATCAGAATATGACCCAATACCTGGAATCATCTCAGTGAATTTAACTTTAGCTTCAATAGTCTTCAATTTGGAAGAATCAACTAATGCATAATCTAACCGACATGCTTCAGTGGGATCACGGTTTGCCCTCCATGTGTTCAGTGTTGAGTCACAAGTGGTACCGCCGATTTCAATTTGTAATTCGGGTGACAAATTTTTGATCTTATCCAACTCTTGAACACCATTCAATTGTTCCCAACTATCAACCAATGTGGTCTCCAATGTCAAGAATTTATGAGGCAACGAGCCCGGTCTCGAATTTAAATCACCAACAATAACCACTGCATACCCTGCTTTGGATAATATGTTTGATAATTTGGCAAAATCCCAAGCTTGACATGACCTATGACATTCATAGGCAGCATCTCCTTCCAGGGCATAAGGTGCATGCATGTGAGAGTTCAAAATGGCCAAAGGAAAAGAATCATCATCCAATGGTCTCAATAGCGTAACAGCAACAGATTTGCCCACGTACCAATCTCCTCTCCAAAACGCTGATGGCCTACCATTTATAGGGAATCTATAAAGGAATGTTGAATCAATGGGTATTTTGGATAAGATGGCCAATCCTGGACCAGCAATGATACCCGAATAAAAGATTCGTCTGCAGGGAAAATATTCACTAACTGTTTCTTCAATGTATTCCCAGTCTTCTCGACACCAAACTTCCTGTAACGCAATAACATCATAATTGAAATGTTCCAGACGAATTTTATCACCAATGGCTCTCAAACGATCTCTCCGGAATTTCGACACAAATTTCAAGCCCCATGTATTCAATGTGAGGAACTTGATTTTTGTTTTCGTTCCACCTTTTCCAGTACTCCCATCAGGTTTTAAATGATCCATTTTCTCAGTCTGGGAATTCAAAAGACTACGTTTGGAACTTAATCAGAACTAATTTTGTTAATTGGATTTAATTAAATTTGACACTTTTAAGTAGAAGAGTGTCATAGAACTAATTCGCGATTAACTTTTCTGTTAATTTTTCGCGGACGTCGTCTTCGCGCCTTTTTTACCCGCAAAACGCGAATGTCGCGAATTTTTTTGGAATCTAAGATTCAATAGTAAACAAACAGTATAGATTCATCTCCATGTTAAGAACTGTTATAAATATTCAGCTATTTGTGAATTCTATAATGTCGGATATTCGTACTTTTGATCCAGAAGTTGAAGCCAGACTCCAAGACTTGAATGATAAGTTCAACGACTTTATAACGAGACAGAAGACAGAAATCATCAAGTCTAAGGAGGATTATACAAACAAATTGAAACAACTACGAAATGAACATAAAGAAGCTATCAAATCACTACAGTCATTATCACACAGAGAACTAGAACTAAAGAAAGTAATAGATCGAGAAGTTCACGATACAAATGTTTCCCAATCAAGATTAAATGAGTTGAAGATTAAGGAGAAATCATTACAGGAAGAACGTAAAACACTAGAGAGATCTGTTTTAGAGTTACAGGAGAAAGTCAATAAGAGAAGGGAAGAACTGAATGTTTTAAGGTTGAATCAAGAGAAACAAGCTGAGATAAACCTGCCTGAGACCTTGATCTACGAACAACTATTAGGCTTCAAAATTGAGGGTTTAAAAGATGATGTTTTGAGATTTGTGTTCAAGAACATCGACCCAAAGGATATCGATCGGAAATTCAGCATTGTGTTGAATGTTAGTGATCATTTCTATAGAGTTGAAGAAACAATACCTCTATTGTCGGAAAATGATCTAGGTGATATATTGAAACATTTTAATGAATCAAGAGATCTGACAAGATTTTTGAAAGAAATTAGAATTGCTTACAAAAGGTTGGTTTAGCTTGATCTGGTGCGTATTGTTTGGTCTTAGTCAGTTTTGCTTTCTCACACAGCGCTGTTTACAAAAGGTAATTGGAGTTTGGTTTATTATATTCTTTACAAAATTGATGTAGAGATATCAGGCTATAAAATGGTCTCGCTATAATGGATCAGGTATTTCTTCATAACAATGTTCAAAGTTCTATTGCAGCCCTCAAATCATCGGCACTAACTAAGTCAACATTAAAATTCAACAGGTCTTTCCAGACTGAATCTCTTGAGCTCTCAGGCCATCTTGGGGTGTTTGTGATTATCGCCATGATTCCTTTGCTATGAGCAATATCGATGGATCTTCTAAGTGTAGTGATCTGGTCTTCACTCAACTTCCCATGGGTGTCTAAAGCCTCACTTGAACCTGTGATTTCTTCAAGAGTCGCTGAGGCATATAGTGATAGTGTGGAATCATATAGCGTTGTGAACTCGGGATCATTAAGTGGCGCATTGATGAATGTGTACCTGATCTCTTGTGACTTGATCATTTCATACGGAACGTTTCCACTTACCGTGATTGTTACTGGTCCTTTGTGCAACATTTCAGATGACGTGTTATAATAGGTCAAATAGTCTCTAGATATCCATGAGCTTAGATCATTGACTAATCTATCATAAGTTTCATAAGCTTCAGTCTTGATGTTAATAACCAAATGAAGAGTCCTCGAAGGGTCATCATGAAACGCACCATTCAAAGAGGAGTCTGAGCTTGATGCTTCTTTCGAGTTGGAGCGATCCAATAACGCTTCAATATTGGAAAGATATAGTGAATCCAACGTTCTGTATCTTGACAGTGTACCAATGTCACCTCCAACATAGAGCTCGTTATGGGATGTTTTGGCCTCTGGAAGATACCAAACATCAACACCAACGGAACTGATACCCAGTCTTAATGCCTCGAAAAGTGGTGTGCTTCTCAAGTAATCACTACTCGAATGCACCGGAATGAACGAACCATTCCCATTTATTTGTGATGGGAGAGCTGATTCAGCTTTATATTTCAAGATGCTTGAGGATTGTGGGTTGAAATTTGCATTTGAAGTCAAATAGTCACCAAAGAACGTTGAGACAATGTGATTCTGGGACATCACGGCCAATACAACAGAGAAGACAACATTCACAATAAACAGTGCTATTATGATCACTGTGAATAACCTATACCGACTTTTGTAGAATAGGGTATCTGTATGCTTTCGATCTTCCCAATGATCGGGTTGTGAATCCACGTTCGAATTACCAGAATTACTGAGTTTTGATATTGTTTTTTCATTTATCTTTTTCAAGAAAGAATTCATATTAAGTGAGTGTTTTCAATTGGGAAAAAATGTAAGCAGCACAGAGGGCTGTCTCATCAATTATTTGAGAAAAACATTTCTTTATAATACTCTCTTTCATATATAATCGGCAACAAGTCTTGCTTGAAAGTCAGCTCAGAACTATGAGCGTTAATTTGGATAAAAATAGCACACCATGCTTCATTCATATGGTAATGGTAATTTGCTCCAGGTTGGGCCCTTTGGAAATCTACCAGTTATTTTTTAACAGTTTTACAAAAACCCTCAAGCTTATGTTAGGTAAATGCAAAGCTTTGAATCTCCCAAATGAGGGCAAAGACCGATAAAAATCAGCCCTTAACTCCCAAATGACAACAAAACTTTACTGCCAGATCACAAAAGCTCATTTTAAGCCACTTTATGCCTTATTCAACGGAAAGGCTTAAAAGTCTGGGTTATGATGAATATTTGACCTCAAATCTGCACCTCCATCCCATTGCGCCTGTTTTCGTACATTGTTGATCAAGTCAATGGAATTACGAGAGGTGGGTATGGTTTAAGTCATTGTAGCTTCAGAAAAAGGTTTAGCGACAGTCTTAATCGATAGCTCTGGTACGAACTCTTTTCACCAGTGTAAGTTAATTTTGCAGTTATTGTCATTTTATTGCGTTATTGGTGTCCTTAGGAAAAGCATCACCACGAGGCCATTAAGAATGAACAACCTGCCCTGTTATAATCTCGCCGACCCCCCTCTCGTCCTTCCCTCTCTGAGAACAGCAACAGAATCAGTAAGACCGTCCAAGCCTGACAACTCAATGGTATCAGCACACGTCAGCATAAATCTCAAACCAATTTTTCATGTGGGCTAAATATGCCAGCACGAGCCAAATCTGACAGTATTGGTGAAGCTTCTCTTATATCTTCACAGCCCAATGACTGTCATCGGAAACTGCCACTACTTGGTACTCAAGCCCGTCAAACGTGTAGTGCAAATACAATCGGATTTGATGCATGAGCTCCATTCTCTACATAACTTTCATTCATATTCAAGGAATCAAGGTCCATCTTCTCGAAACCGATTACTAAGTTGAAAGGCCACCTCGGGCCGTTAGGACTTAGCGCGATATTATAGCTAAATTACATACTAATATACGATGACGTTATTCAAATTATATAGTCCGCTTTTTCTCTATACGATTGATGAGAAAGATTCTCGATATATCGATGCTTTGTGATATACAATTGCCACTATTGTATCGGTTGAGCTTAACAGCAGCCGTGATTTCTACATTAGGACGCTAAACCGTCGACTTTTTTAAACCTTCAAGCACTCAAAACTCTGGTTCATGTACACACTCTTTAGTGAAATAGCACAACCCGCTTAGCGATTGATCATCTGAAGAGTTCAGAATGTTGTCATAGATGCAGTCTCAATAATGACCTCCTTGAAGTTAAGGTTAAACCTTTCAAGTAATCAATTGTATAGTTGGTGGAGAAGTTGTCAAGGGTTCTCTTCAAGAAATACTATATTCTATAGAGTTGGAAAAAGCCATAGCTCGAATGCATATAACATGTTACGGTTGTGTGGTAAGTTGTAATAGATAGATTTAACATATTTGTGGACCCTCTGAACTAATATTTCCGGATTTCCGCGGGAAAAGTCTTTTCGACATAGTAAATTGTTATCTACAATGAACCCAATTTAACATTGTAAAACACAGTTACTTGAATAAATCATTTATTTCTAAAAGGTCAATGCGCCTTTTAAATCATCAGCGTTTAATAGATCAACTTTTAAATCCAAAAGATCCCACCAAACTGAATCTCTTGTACTCTCTGGCCATTTTGGTGTATCCCATATTCTTGTTTTGATCCCTAAATCATGAGCCATGATGATGGTTTTGTTTAACTTATCCATTTGGTCATCTCCCAATCCAAAATTCCCCAGAGCTTTCTTCGATCCTGTGATTTTCTCTAAAGAAGAAGAAGCATATAATGAATTTGTAGAATCATAATTCTTGACGAAATCTGGATCATGTAATGGAGCATCTATAAAAGCATAACGGATTGTTTGTGATTTTATCAACTCAAATGGGATATTACCACTGATTGTGACTGATAAAGGCCCATAATAGAATTGTGACGATGTTGTGTTGTAATAAGTTAAATAATTCTTTGTGATGAAAGGTGTCAATTCTCTCATTAGTTGATTAAATGTATCAGTATCATGAGTTTTAATATCAATCACCAAGTTTAATGTCTTGTAAGGATCATCATAGAAAACACCATGTAGTGTAGAATCGGTTTCATTACCATGGATTGGGATCTGTGAATTAGCATCATCCAACAATGCCTCTATATTTGATAAATATAATGAATCCAAAGTCTTGAATCTTGACAATGAAAACTTCTTATGACCAACATATAGTTCTTCACGTTCTGATTCAGCTTCTGGTAAAAACCAAACATCAGCTTCCACTGAGCTGATTCCTAATCTCAAAGCTTCAAATAATGGTGTCTTTCTCCAGTAGTCATTATGAGAATGCACTGGAACGACAAATCTATCCTTATTCAACATTTCTATTTTGGAATTACTCGTTATAGCAGTTTTATATTTCAGAATATTTGATGATTGTGGATTAAATCTCGTGCCTGATGTTAAATAATCACCAAAGAACGTTGGAACAACATGATTTTGTGAAACAAATGCCAAAACAATTGCCAATGCGATATTCAAGATAAACAAACCAATGATAAATTTGAAAAACAATCTATAACGACTCTTGTAAAAATTTAAATCATTATTTTCTTGCTTACTACCATGATCCCTTACCAACCCATCTTCGGACCCAAATTGAGACCCTTGATCAGATGGTGTATTGAACTGATCTAATGCTATACTATTGGAGGTATTGTCTCTGTCAATTGTTTGACTTTTCTTGCCTAGCCAGGAGAATTTTTCAAACATCTATTCTAACTTGCAAAACTTTCATACCCATAAGCAAGTCAAACCAAGAATACAAGTCTTCAGGCTAAAGGGAAAGAAATAATGTTACACCTCATGTTATTTATACTAATTGAAAAATAAACTGGAAATAACTCCCCCTGCACGTTTGGAAAGCATTATTATTGATTGGCAACAGTTTTCCTCATCTTGCAACATTATCACTACTGACTAAGGACAGCAAAACTAACCGCTTATGGAACGACTTGATTCTCACACTGCCGGTTCAAAACTTGATACTAATTCAGCGTTATTGAGATATGCGCGTTTTTTGAGGCAATTTTATCAACTAACATAACACCATAGGGCATTGGAAGCCAAAGAATCTATAATGGCCACTAATTTGCCAAATCCTGGGGCATCCTTCGCAGCCAAGAAGTGAGAACAAACGCACGTCTGATAAAACTTCCCAACTCTGCCATTCCATATGCAGATTCAATGTAATGCGTCTATTAATAACTCAGAAGAATAGAACCTTCGTATCGAAATTCGTTGAGCCATTAGAGACTTTCCTCGTTCATGTGTCAAGATTTAAGAGCCACGTATGACAAGACAAGATCATCAAGGCTTATTCCTCCACTTGACGCTTCCCAATCACAACGTCATACAAGACCCATTTATGCTTATCACTACTCCAGTCTTTATGGCTCTGGTCTAATCGTATCAACTAGCATGCAACACCACTCAATTGACCGAATGGCATGAGCTTCGCCTCCTCTAATCTATTATTGTGTTAATCATTAGGCAACTGGTAGGATCTCTACGAACATTTTACGTTTAGGGTCTTATTTTTCCAACCGCAGCAGTTTATATTGAAAGCCGCTTGAACGCCGACTCAGTCCGAAGCATTCAGTGGTGTCCAGGTGTGAAAATAAGCCGCGAAGTTCTGAAAAGTTAATAGACTGATGAGTTTGATGATATTCCATTGTGATTTGATTGGTTAATATTGGTATTACAAGGGAATTGAGAGATGAAATTCAATGTGCTGGTGTCGCTGTTAGTACTGAGTGCCAGTGTTTTAGGTTCGCCAGGTGATAATTTGGACGAGTTTGAAGATTGTATAAGAGCTTGTGAATCTAAAATATGTCAAACAAGTGAAACTCATCAAGATAACTATTTCCTTGGATATGAATTTGAACAGCCGTCACTACCTTTGAAATTATTGTTATGGGATTGTCCTTCGAACTGTGATTATCAATGCCAACAAGTTGTCACTGAGATAAGGATTGATAAAAATGAAGAAGTATTACAATTTCATGGGAAATGGCCATTTAGAAGAATATTATTCACTCAAGAATTTTTATCAACTTTATTTTCAATATTAAACTTCGTACCTCATTATTTAAATTTTAAAAAACTTTGGAGGAAGTACCAACTAACAAACAATACAAATAAACAAATATTGATCAAAAATGTTTTAATAATATCCATAATAACAATGTGTGCATGGACTTTTAGTTCAATTTTCCATATTCGTGACTTGATAATAACAGAAATATTGGATTATTTCTTTGCAGGAGCTACTGTATTAAGTGGATTGCATGCATTAGTGATTCGTGTTTTCAGATTTGATCTTGATCCAATAAAAGCTACATGGACAGGTCGAGCTTGTTTATTACTTTATGCTTACCATTTCATTAGATTGAACTATGATTGGTCTTATACTTATAATATGCAAGCTAATATCACCATTGCAATTTTACAATATGGATTATTCTTGGTACTTGCATACCAACATTATCAAAAAAATCCCCAAATAAAATCTCTATATATTACACCAATTCTTTTGATAATTTCAGTTTTATTTGGGATGAGTTTTGAAGTTTTCGATTTTATAAACTTGACATGGCAAATAGATGCACATGCCATATGGCATTTAACAACAATCATCCCTGGTTATTGGCTTTACGAATTTTTTGAACAAGATATTGAAAGTTTAAATAGTAGCGGGAAATACATTGATTAATATTATGGCTATGTATAGCTAATTAGAATTTTTAATTTGGATAATATATATTTATAGTTCTTATAAATCACAAATTTTTTAAAGTATTCTCATGCGCAACAGGTCCATCTAATATTTTTAATTCATCCTCAGTGAAGACCCATTTGAACCACATTGCTCCAATAACACTTAATAATAAAACTAAGGGAAATCCAATAGCACCTTTTGTATTAACGATTCCAAACTCAGCAATGAATCCAATCAATGAAAAACAAACAAACAGATAAAACTTCCTCTTTGGAACCAATGAAAATTCATTTGGATTTATTTCATCTCTTTGCATAAATATGAATTGAATACGTCCAATTATTTCGTTCCCAAACAATCCAGTAGCACCCATAATGAAAAACAATCCAGCTAAGACACATTGAGGTATCAATCCTAAGCAGACCAACAGAGGTCTTGTCATCATACCTAATAACAACAATCCCTGGACAGTATTTGTGAATCGTTGTTCCACTGTTCCCATGATTTCATTTGTATATTTATTTCTAATAACCAAAGAATCTGTATGTAATGGAGCTTGTGGAATTAATCCATTAGGACATGGGATTCCCAAGGTCCCAGCTATACCAGTAACTATACCCAATAGGAATAAATCATAATGGAATGCAGCGGGTTTTTTCAGTTTATATTTAGAATCTTGGGCCATTAATGCAGAAATTGAATGATCGAAATAGAATAAAATAGCCAAGATTATACCAAACGGTAATGCTAAAAAGATGTAATGAACTGATAATCCTGTTACATCAATCCAATTGATACGAGATGTTGGATGGAATGATTTTGTTATAGGTAATTTGGCAAATTCAATATTATTCAAATAGCCTCCGAAATGAACAAATCCAGTGAAGAAAACCATTAATGCAGGTGTTGTATAATCAACAATAAATTGTCGTACATGATGATTGAAGAATTTTGATCTATTGAAAATATTTCCATAAAATCCAACAACCCCCATTGAAATTGCCAAAGTACATGAAGCGAATCCGGAAGCACCATTATCTTCAGGTTTGAATTGTCTTGTTAAGATTTGAATACCCTTTTGCATATAGACAACATTTATAAACAATCCAAAAATATCACAAGGAAATTGAGTAACAAATCGAAGAGCACTAACACAATTTGTTATTGAAATTATGAAATGGAAAATCATCCCCCAAATAGATATCCAGAACATAAAGGGGAAGAATGGAACATTATGAGGTTTCATAATTTCATAAACTGTATAGTTGAAAATAGTTATTGGACCTGTAACTCCAACAATTGTTAATGGTTGACCCGAGAAAATCCCAAAAACAATTCCAGCAATGGCACTACTTAACAACACTTCATTAACACCATATGAATTATCAGTTTTATCAAACATATCTTGAGCAAATGCAATTGCAGGGAAAATGTTTGTAAAGAAAGTTTGAAGAGTTGATGGTATAACTCTATAATTCCAAGCATCTTTCCAATCGGAAACATATAGTGGGATACGATCTTTCAAATCCTTGATTATACCATTGAACAATTTTATTTTCAACGAAGGGAATGGTTTCTTAGGTTTTGATTCATCTTCAATATAATTTATTGAATCCCCCATTGTATTTGATAAGGGAATTGACATATTGGTGATTAATCTGTATAAACAATCACCAATTTCTTATATTGCAAACACTTTCTGATAATTACCCGTACCACTATCTCTATATCATCTTCCCAACCAAGTGAAACCAGAATAATTTACAATTAATCAAATAATCAATATATTTCGGTTTCCAGCCATTCTGGATATTAACGTCCTTTCTAAAATTTTAATTGCGATAAACGTTTTTTTATTGAATGGAAAGAATAAAAATATTTCGATAAGCACCACAAATTTGAAGGGTTTCGCTTACATAAGTGCTTACAGAGGGTTATAAAGTAGTTGACAGCTTTAATTTTAAACTCGTTCTCCTTCAAATGGGTTTTGCTTATTCTAGTTGGGGAAGGAAAGATGGTGAACTATATCAGAACAAGGTGAAGCCATTGAAAACTTTGGTGGAGGCAGTCTCGTAGCGGTTCTAACGTGCAAGTTAGATCGATCTTCCATTTCGCATCGCGCAAATTACCGATAAAGCATGAAGCTACACAGTTCTCTACACTGTATAGCATGAAAAGTCAAGGTATGCTTTGGCAACTGGCACAAGTGAGAAAAGAGCTTCGCATTGAGTAGTACCGTGTAGAACATGTTGAGTCTATGTCTGTCTTTTATTGTGTATGTGTATGTGCGACTAATTGTTGTTCATGCAAGAATAGATGCACCAATGACTTACCATACCTGTCATTGGTCAACTCATCTATATCTCAAATTTTATACATCAAAATTGCAGTGAAAGTTTAGTGTGCTGTAATTCTAAAAGTAACCAAGACTCAAGAGCCAGGATGCCAGGATGCCAGGATGCCATGGTGGAATTTCCTTCGCTGTGAATTCAAAAGTCCTAAATTATTGCATGAGGACGGAAGGGTTTCGATTTCAAGAGCTAAAAGCGCCAAAGGCCAGAGTAATAACAGTCTTTAGCCCATTCCACAATTGGTGATAATGATCCGTTTTTATATTCCTCGATTAGAATTAACAACTTATTATAATCAATATACTAATTTAGGTTCGAACAAACACCCTTAATATATTCTTGTCTATATTTCACATGTATTGAGAAGCCCTATACTTCAGACCCTGGACCCTGGATATTATATGATAACCATTGAACAGCTGGACAAAGCTCGTGGCTTTTTTGCTGCCTTTTCCCCCAGTTTGAGGCTTTATTATTGGGTGTAAATAGACTACATGTGTCATCCAATCAAGAGGGAATGCATATTATGGGAATTTTTAAATTGAAGGCGCCAAGTATGTAGTAGGTGCTTATAAAAATGCAAAAAAATTATCAATTTTTTAGGTGGGAAGGCCGTTTTTTCAACTTTCCCACTTTTCGGGCTTCCTTAGTCTGCATTCTTGAGTGTTTGAGTCTTTACCTATCTTGTCATAATTATGCATCTTTAGTGCTTACACCTTTCGTAATAAGATCTTTGTATATGAAGCTGTACATAAGTCAGCTGATAAAAGGTCGAATATGTATAAATTATGAGTTACAGCTATGCAAGAAATAACTAGTCTTTTTACCTTTCCAATTTTCAGCTGGTATTTATATCAAAGGCTTCACCACTTTCCACAAAATCATAGCTCTAATAACTCAATTCATTAAACCAGATTTATATATTGAAGTTGAATATGTCTCAATTCAGCTGTGGTAAACTAGGAGTAATTTATGTCACATCGGTAGACAACTTCACAGCATTATACAGTTGTGGAGCAGCTGCTGGTATTGCAAACCAAAGTGCTTTTGATAATGTCACCATGGGCTCAACTAGTGCTTCCAGTGGTGCAGTGTCAATAAATCGTAAAGGAAGTTTACTTTGTTACATTCTTATGGGTTTATTAATGTTGCATGTCGTTTTAGGTTGATACACCAGATGCAGTGCTGTTGAGAGATAGCGAGTTCAAGAGAATTGAAATGCACAAGGAATAGAGAAGAATAATTGATGGAATTACAAATTTAAAAAGTACCACTTGAGAAGATAAGAAAACAATATGAAGGTATCCTCAATTGATTTGTTTATATCAGTTGAATTGATTCGATATATATGAAATTACAGGAGGATTGGTGTGGCAAGCAAGGGTGTTTGCAAGCTGGAATAATTATTCGCCCAAATATGCCCAAGTATAAGGTGAAATACTCTTCAAATAATAGTATAGTGGTTATAATAAAATATCGGCCTTTGTGTGCTAACAAAGGTGTGTAAAAGTGTTCATGGCTGTAACTCATTCAATAATCAATCAAGATATTCTATATTAATAGCATTCATTGAGTAAGTTAAGCTCAAGTTTAATGTGAGAGATAAATTGCAAAATGTTTAGGGGGAATCCAAGTGACTTTCTCATGTTGAAAGAAATAAAATTCGAGCTAACGCATTTAAATGGAAAATAAAAAACATTTCGATGAGCACCACAAATTTAAAGGGTTTCGCTTACATAAGTGCTTACAGAGGGTTATAAATAGTTGAATTAAATTGAATTTAATTATAGAAATTTATAACTAAAAGAGAATGAATGATTAAATGCAGAATGGAACCACTTGATATGATATGAGTTTGATTAGTGAATGAGATGTTCTTTGAAGCAATATGTGAATTGGAATGAATCGTTATATTCCTGTTTTAGAATATGGGCATTAAATGAACAGATAATTATGGGTCATGATAAAAGAGAGACCTGTTTCACGATATGATGAATGGATGTTTAAATGATTGAGTAGTATGTCATTGGTCTTGATTGAACAAGTTATGCTTGTTTATATTCTTCAAATCTATAATTAGTAACGTTATAGATATCTTTTGATAAGTTTGGAGAATTTTCAGGAGTTGAAGTATTTGATCTTGATAAAGTTGGTGGCAGTTGTGATTCTATATCATCATTGATATACAAATTTTGTGAAGAGATTGCTATTGTTTGCAATTGTTTATGATTTAATAGTTTTGATATCGTTATGCTTAACCCAATTCCAATCAAGAATAAAAAGAATAATGTAGTTAAATCATAAGGTGTATGAGAAACAAATTGATCCAAGGCAAAGCTATAGTCGAAATTCAAGACTGATTGAAATTCTTTATCACCAAATTCATGATAAGCATGTTCTTTTAGTAGATCAATACCATTGGCTGGAGGGACGACCATTATTATTATATATGTATTAATTGAAAGAGCGAATGTAATGGACGATTAATTAAATTATTGTGTATAGCTTGTTTCTTGTTTCTTGTTGCTTGTTTATTTGTTTGTTTGTTTATTTGTTTGTTGTTTCATCTATATCTACAAAAAACAGATTAATCTAAGGGATTTTCACAGGTTATAAATGAACATCAATGAAACTTTTAAGCTTATGAAATGGTACTCCTTAATAAAATTTTACTCGTCGGTTAAGCGAAAAAAACCATACGCAAACCGGCCTAAACAGGAAGTACTTCCTTTTTGGGTAATCGGTGTGTTTAGTAAATAGATGCAGGCAATTTCAGTGTTGTGCGGTTAAAGAACAGCTGTGGGCGTCATCACAACAATAACAACAACATGGTGATTAAGTGTTGAGTCAGTGTTAATGAATCGTCAATGGGTTCATTCATGTGATTTCCTTTGTGTGTTTTTGAAAGATTTCCATCTTTTCGTTGTTGATTCAGTTTTAGAAACTTTTATAATCTGAATCAGAATTGGACACAATATAATTAACGGTAACTATGGTAACGCAAATTAAAAAAAAAAGAGAAATGGGATTATGTAAGAAAAAGAGGTAGTGCATATATATAGAGGGGTTGTCTAGGAAACCTTTATGTTTTTTATAAATCTTCAACCGAGAAGTATCACGTGATATGAATATGATTGGTGGGTCGGAATAGCATTAGAATTGTTAATTTTGTGTTTTAATATTTGTTGTTGAGTGTATTGACAATAATTTAATTTTATATTGTGTACCTTTTAAAGAAGAGAGAATGTTACTACGTTTAATGGTTGATTGACAGTAAATCGTGCCTGGAACTATGAAAAGTGAAACAGGTGAAACACAGCACTGCATCAGTTCTGGAACTATGTCAATCACAAGACTTTAATCATCCACAGTACATTTCATCTATAAGAATCTTGTAGTGTTTTGTTGGTTATACAGATTACTCAGCAGCGTCCGAATGCTGACATAATCCCGCGAACCGCTCTCATTTTTTCCATCGTCCAAGTTATAAAGTAAAACACCTTTGATAGAGATCAAATTTATTAATCATTTATAACGAATATCGATGTTTTCAAGGTTGGTGATAGGGATTAGATCCCCTTCTTTAACCCGCATAACTTATAAGAACCACAACATACCCATACAGTTCAAACTTGAACATAGGGCTAGAATCCATACTTTAACATTTAAATCTCAAATCAATAATAACTCATCTCAACTATTCTTCATCTCTGGTACATCCAAAAGATTTAAATCAACAGCGACACAACAAAATGATACAAACCCATCACAAACAAACCCAGTGGAACCCCCATTGAAATTATCGCCACATGATTCAAAAGCTTCCGGATTTAATGATATCAAACGTTTATTCCAACTAGCTAAACCAGAGACAAAACCAATGTTTGGTGCATTATTCTTACTATTAATCTCATCCGCTATATCAATGTCCGTCCCACTAATCATTGGGAAATTCCTAGATGCAGGGAATAGTGATAAAGATAATGAAAAGGACAAAGAATCAGAGGAGAAGGCTTTTGAAGATAGATTTTATGGATTAACAATGAATCAACTATTTGCATGTATTGGAGGAGTTTTCGTCATTGGTGCAGTGGCAAACACAGGTCGTGTCATCATTTTAAGAACAATTGGGGAAAAATTGGTTGCAAGATTAAGAACAAGAACTTTAAAAGCTTCATTAGAACAAGATTCAACATTCTTGGATAATAATCGTGTGGGGGATTTGATTTCAAGATTAAGTTCTGATGCTACAATAGTATCAAGATCCGTGACTCAAAATATAAGTGATGGTATCCGTGCTGTGTTAAGTGGGGGTGTTGGTTTAACAATGATGAGTCTTGTTAGTTGGAAATTAACTTCAATAATGGGATTATTAGCACCACCTTTAGGTATAATGGCTTTTTTCTATGGTAGAAGAATTAGAAATTTATCGAGAGATTTACAAAAATCTATTGGTGATTTAACAAAAGTTGCAGAGGAACAATTAAATTCTACAAAGACAATTCAAGCTTATGGAAATGAAAGATTAGAAGTTTCTAAATATGCTGAAAATGTTCGTCAAGTTTTCCAAATTGGTTATAAAGAGGCAAAATTATCTGGTATTTTCTTTGGTACTACTGGTCTTATTGCTAATGTTGGATTAATTACATTACTAGGTATTGGTTCAAATATGATCAAAAATGGTACTTTAACAGTTGGTGAATTAAGTTCTTTTATGATGTATGCTGTTTATACTGGTAGTTCAATGTTTGGATTATCAAATTTTTATTCAGAAATTATGAAAGGTGCTGGTGCAGCCGCAAGAATTTTCGAATTAAATGATAGATCCCCAGAAATCCCATTAACAAAAGGTATTAAACCTACTTCACAGGATTTAAAATCCACTATATCTTTTAAAGATGTTGGTTTTTATTATCCAACAAGACCAAATATAACAATATTCCAAAAATTATCATTAGATATTCAACAAGGTGAACATGTTTGTATTGTTGGTCCAAGTGGATCTGGGAAATCTACAATAACTCAACTATTATTAAGATTTTATGATATTCAACAAGGTGAGATTCTTATTAATAACAAAAACATCAAAGATTTTAATTTAAGACAATTTAGAAAAAAAATTGGTGTTGTTCAACAAGAACCTTCATTATTCTCAGGTACTATCTTGGATAATATAACTTATGGTATTAAAGATTATTCTGAGGAAAATTTACAAAAAGTTCTTGTTCAGGCAAACGTTTTAGGATTTGTTAATGAATTCCCTGATAAATTAGATACAGTAGTTGGACCAAGAGGTACTCAATTATCTGGTGGTCAAAGACAAAGAATTGCCCTATCTCGTGCATTGTTATTGAATCCTTCCTTGTTGATCTTGGATGAAAGTACAAGTGCCCTAGATACTAAATCTGAAAAAATCATTAGTGAAACATTATACAAGAGATCTGATGCTGGTCAAACAACAATCTCCATTGCTCATAGGGTTTCCACAATCAAACATAGTTCAAGAATCATTGTTCTAGGGAAAGAAGGTGGGGTTGTTGAAACTGGTGCTTTTGAAGATTTAATTAATCAAAAAAATTCATTTTTAAATCAATTATTAAGTAAAAATGAAAGTGGAGATTTTGAACCTGCCAAAATTGAACAAAATGAAGACTTTGTTGAAGAGGAAATTAGAGAAGAAGTTGAAAAACAAAACGAAGATCAAATCGAAAAGGATCTCTCTTTGAATAAATAAACCCTTCTTTGGAAAAGAGTTGTATATAGATTTTATATGAATTTTATGAAGCATTTAATATAATAAAAAATTATAGATGGCCAGAAGCTGTATCGGTAAGAGCACTTTTTTGTGTCCTTCTCCAACATCTTGAAAAGCGTCAATATTTAATTTAAGATCTAAGATGACTATAAAGGCAAAACAATTAATACCGTTGACTAGCTCAACAAAATTACCATCAAGTTTGTGAATTATAAAGGATTTATATCAGTTGAAGCTTAAGTTTGTTTAAGAAGAAGTCCCATCTCTGTCTTTGTTTCTTTTCTACTTATCCCTCACTTCCTTAACTACTTTTATGTCATCATCAAGACCAACCACGGATGAATCAAACACTACAACCACAAAGCAAACTTCTGATGGAATCATGACAAAGATAACTGCAGACTTCACACCGATCCCAACTAGTCATTCCAGGAGGTCTGTACCGTTGATATCTTCAACAAACCCATTGATCACAAGAATCCTATACAGAATCTTCCCCATATTAATCATCTTCAACACGACTCTTGATTTTATCACTTGGACAACTCATGACCCCTTTTTAAATTTCATATACCATTCAGTACTTTATTTGCTCATTTTTTATTACGATGTTACGATCTATTTTTTTTTCATGCCAGTGTTGCTAGTGTTGCTATATTCATCAATTAACTTCTATGTGAATTCGGTTTATAGTCATGTAAATGAAGAAGAGCCAACTTTAGAAGAGATTGTGGATACTTTAGATAATTTCACCACTAGGATTGATATTCTATTAGAACCGTTCACATCGGTTAAAATTTCATATCTAAAACTTTTGAATTTTATATTCCTTGTGACTCCACTACATTTAATATTGATGAGGTATTTCCTACATCCAAAGACATATTTATTAGCACTTGCACTTATTGCCACCACTTTCCACTCTTTATGGTTCCAGGCTACTTTGAAGATCTTATGGAGAAGTCATTTCATAAGAAATATTTTCAGTTTCTTCATTGGTGCCAATACAGAACATTTTTATAATAATTATAGGATTTTAAATGAAACAAAGATCTCAAGGGAAAGAAATGGTAAAATCCTTCAATTCCAAATCATTGAAAACCAGAGAAGATGGATTGGATTAGGTTGGTCTAATAAATTACTACCTTATGAAAGGGCAAATTTCACCAATGAAGCCCTTCAAGAAACCTCTTCTCCAACATTATTTCTATTCCCTTTCAATTCGAAACAGTGGCAGTGGTTAGAGGAGAAATGGAATATTGATCTAAACTATTGTGACAACAAGAATAAAGATGGATGGAAATATTTTGATAATTATTGGCAAAGTGGTCAGACTTCCGATTCGATAATCTCCTACACCAGGTCCCGCAAATGGACCAGGAAGGCTGTTTTGATATCAGAGAGGACAAGTGGCCAGTAACATATTCCTTTAACAACCTTTATAAGTTTTGCATAGTTTTAAAGAATTAGCATATATATACTATTCATTTTTTTAGTGTAGTCTGTTTCGCCAACCAAGATGCCATTTAATAATGAATGACATCAGCGATAGCAAAAAAAGTCCCGAAATCGGTCTTGGAATTTTATATCAGGAAAAAACATAAACTTTTAGAAATCAACAGCCCATTCTACTATCTAAGAAAAGATTAAATCACAGAAGGACAATAGAATTATAGAGATTAGAATATGATAATACGTTACGCTAAATGTTTCAAAGGAGTACAGACCTTGGCTGTGAGACGCCATCTATCAAACACAGCAGGTAAGTGTGATATCTCCTTAAGACCCAGTAAAAATCTAGAAATATTAACATTACTAAAAGCCAAATCAAACAGAAGTAACACACAAGAGTCAAATGAAACATTAACTTTCGAAGGTAATACCACGCTGGTAGGAACTCCTGAAGAACGTATGATGAATGTTTTCGGGGGTCGTATCAAAGGGGATGCTCGTCAATCTTCTTCAAGAAGAGAAATTGGTGAACCAAGATTGATTGCAGGTGTTCTTGTTCCTCATAAGCCAACAGAACCAAATAACTGTTGTATGTCGGGCTGTGTGAATTGTGTATGGGAACAATTTAATGATGATTTGAAAGATTGGAGAAGATTGAGAAATGATGCTGCCAAAAAATTAAATACAACTGATCAAATTTGGCCCTCTGATTTCCATCCTCCATTAGTTGTTCTTGATATGAAAAACGTTCCAAAAGAACTAAGGAAACAGAAGTTAAAAATGGGGGAACCAAAGAAAAAAATATCAAGTTCCGCTTATTTCCCACCAAAAGGTGGTGCTAAACCAGGAGCTCAACATGCTAAAAAAGTCGTTACTGAATTAAATGAAGACCAAGCAGATAATGACGATTGGGCTAATGTCCCTGTGAGTTTTAGGGTCTTTGCTGAGACTGAAAAAAAAATGAAGGCAAAGAAGCTTGAAAAACAACGTAAACGTGAAGAAACTCAAGGAAAAGCAAATCAACAACAATCTACAAGCACTAATACATCCCCTGTGACTGATTCGCAACAACTATAACCCATCCATATCATATTATATTTGTATTTATTACCAGCATATTCGCATTTAATTATATTCACATAGATTAACCAACTATTTAAAATTTTTAGCTGGTCTACAAAATTAAAGACACATGTAGTTTAAAAATTGTACAGCGTTTAATTAAAGCAAAAGATAGAAAGAGTATTAAATGGAAACATGGCCAATAAACTTGAAAGATAAAAAGTTAGTTAGCAGAGATTAAAAAGAATGGCATATTGATAGAAGAAAAAAAAGCAGATTATTAGATCAGGTATGAAATTGCTACCAAGACAATGCTGAACAAACTGTAGCTTGAATAGTTGTTGATGATAATCCCTTCAGCCTTTGAGCTTGAAGAGCCTGATGAAGCTGATGCCGATTGCGAAGAACTTGCCTCGGTTGAAACAGGTGCAGCTCTTGAAGAAGCAGTTATACCTGATTGGGTATTGATTTCATTTGAAGCTTGGAACTCAACAGTGGCACTTTGAATTTCATTACTTGAAACATCAAAAACTGTATAGTTTGATTTCTTGGCCTCAATGTTATCCAATAATTTACCAATATTTGTAGCATTAACACCATTTTCAATCAATTTAGAAATTTCATTTGGTTGAGGTGGTAAAGTGAAATTTGCCCCAAAAGATGGATAAATATTTGTGACAATATCAGCATCACAAGTGATAATATCGGTATCTTCAACATCGTCTTCCAAGATGGTTGGAATGGAAGAGTTGGAGTATTGTCCTTTCAAATTCTCAAAATCTTGTTTATAAGTGATATCACCATCATCACTCAACTCAACAACACCATAATTGGAAGCTTCTTCTGTATATTCGTAAACTAAGCCTCCAGAAAAAGTATATAATAACCCACCGAAGAGACCATCACTAACTTCATCAAAAGTTCTTGGTTGATTTTTATTACAACCGAATTCGGAAAACAACAAAGGTAATGAAGTATTACTCAAAGTATCATTTAATTCTTGATAACCAGAGTTATCCCAAGTAGAAGTACCTGAACACCATTCATAAGAGTTCAAACCGAAAAAATCGGATCTGGATAAATCATCTTCATCACCATCAATGAAACATTGCAAGTATTCAAAAGTGGCTCTTCTTAAAGTGACACTATCAGCGGCAGAATACCCAACAGGGATAGTTCTATTGGCATGTTTGGCAATATATTGTTTCATATCTCTTTGAACAGCTCTGATATAGTTTGGAGTGATTTCCGCATAGTTACTCTGGTCATTAATAACTTCATTACCAGAAAAGAACCCCAAGACATTTGGATAACCTTTAAAAGCTTCAATGAATTTGAAAACTCTTGTCAAATAATTAGAGTTATAACTTGAAGAAGGGTCAGCTCTGTTCAAAGAAGCACCTTCTTCACCTGAGTTAACATCTAAAATAAAATAAATACCAGCATTATTAAAGATTGTCATGCATTCATCATGATTAGTATCTGGGTTTAAAGAATAGATTCTTAAAGTGTTGATACCTAATTGTTGAAAGGCATAGGCATCTCTATAACAGGTATCTGGGTCTGATAGTGCGTCCTTACCAGTTGATGAATCGTAACCAGACGATCCCCCAGGTTGATAATCAATCCCCTTGATGAAGAAGACTTCACCTTGAGTTGAAGCATCGGTATCTGGTTTGATCAGTCTCTTACCTTTGGTAGTGAGAGGGATTAAAGCTTCAGTGGAGCTGATGAGCAAGAAGAGGCCTTTTAAAAAGTTGTTGATTCTCATATTGTTTTGATATCTGGTGATAATCAATGATCTTCAAAGCTTAGAACCGCGTCTCGATTTAATTTGACAAATAAGGGTCCTATCTAGGGTTGTTTATAAAGTGAGGGCAAAGAAAGTTTTTTAACGAAAGTATTGGGTCAGTTGAAGGCACTTTAATAGCTTACTTGTAGATGTTGAAACGAGAAATTAACGAAAACATAAACAAATGCACTCATGGTTCAAAAATATGCAAAGAAATTTCGCTTCGCTAATGTTTCTTGAAAAAGCGTGTTTTGTTAATGTACGCTTTGCTACTCGCCCTGACAAAATTGGCGGAGACTTCTATGGTTGTCTTTACAAAACTGTTCAATGAGTTTGAAGACTGAAGACTGAAGATTGGGGCTCTTGTATGTGAGTTACTATATATTTCATCTCTATACGTCCAAGCTGTTTTGATCGTGAAGTATCTACGCTGATATGACTCGTTAGACTCAAATATAAAGGTGGTGCAAGGTGGCATTAAGACACTATCTGTTATGTCCAGCTGGACATAAACTAGGGGGAACTAGTGGCCTAGAGCTTCTAATAGTATGGCTTCTAAGTCTCTCTTTAAAGCAACTTGTCTTCGTAAGCCGTTATATATTATTTTCACTTTCAATGCGACTTCAAACTATACTTTGACCATACACCGGAGTCGTGATCAAAAAATCAAGACCAAGCAAATTTTTTACAATCAACTATAGGACAGAAACAAAAACTCACAACAATTGTCCTCTAGTTATTGTTTATTAATTATGCAAAGGCTTTCCTATAAATTTGAAGGGAAAACAAAAAAAATTAATGGTCCCTAGCAGGATCGAACTGCTGATCTTGGCGTTACAACTTCGAACTTTGTGTCGGAATGTTATTAGCACCACGCCTTAACCAACTGGGCCAAGGGACCTTTTAGCTTGTGTTTCCCAAATGAGAATTCTTCCAAATTCTGTGCCTTTGCTGAATAATATGTTAGTAAGCAAAATCTGAGATGACTTCAGATTTTGAATCTTAACTCTTAACACCAATTAATCAAAAGTCAAAAATATGAAAGACCATTTTTTTCTATATAGCTACACCAGCCGTATCTTTTAGGTGTATTTTGTATATTATCATTAATAAACTATTATATAAGTAAAAAAAAAAAAAAA